>JASCZW010005071.1:0-283694 GCA_034211315.2 Aedes japonicus | reverse complement strand
TTGTTGTAACCGATACGCAAAGAAAACGGTATATACAAGCTGAACACTAAACGATCGAAGGACGTTTCTGGTGGCCAACACAAATCTATGGCACCAGAAATTAGGACACTTGAACCAGCAAAGTATGCGAAAGTTAATTGCGATGGTCGATGGAATGGAGTTGCGGATGGAAACTATGGCAGACTGCATTGTTTGATCTCAAGGTAAGCACACAAGAGGCGATATTCGTTCCAGTTCATCCCACGCAGAGGATTAGCTGGATTTAATCCATTCCGACGGATGTGGCCCGATCGAGATACCATCGATCGGTGGAAGCTGTTATTTCGTTACTTTTGCTGACGATGCCAGTCACAAAATTATCCTGTATTTTACTCAAGGAGGTCTACGAGAGTTTCAAGGCTTTGGTGGAACGGCAGACGGGACGAAAGCTGAAGGTGCTAAGAACCGAAAACGGCACCGAGTTTGTGAATTCCCCGAACAGAATAGAACAGTGCGCTTTTCGAAAAAGCGCGATCAATGATGAACGACGTTGGACTCCCGAAGAAGTTATGGGTGGAAGCAGTATCTATTGCAGCGTATATCGTTAATGGATGTCCGACTAGTGTACCGGAATTCAAAACGCTAGAAAAGGCGTGGAGCCGAAATAAGCCAGACCTGAAGCATCTACGAGTGTTTGGTTATCTAGTTATGGTTCACTACCCAAAGCTAGAGCGGCAGAAATTCGACTCAAAATCCGTACAGGAGGGGAGTACAACCACGATAAAAACGAAGTCATCATCAGTAGAGCGAAGTGTTCCACGCGACAGCGACAACTGTATCACATCAACCCTTCAAGTTCATGGAGCGCCAGTCTTGGCAAGAAACAGATGATCATCAACCGTCCAAACCGGATCCAAAGGTGCATCCCGGGGCTTCATCCGAAGCAACCATGGCAGCCCCTGTACTACCACTGCAACTAAATAGATCCTAGCTGGTGAGCAGCATGGATTCAGGTGCAGCGGTCGGGAGCGCCAACCTCCAGGTAAGTATGCAGATTTGATGTGCTTTGGTTTAACTATTGGTCCCAACGATTTCACAAAATCTACGCCAAATGCATCTGTTGAACGGTATTCCGAGACGACAGATGACCCGAACAGCTACTCCGAGGTTCTAAAGTGGCCGGATCGAGAGCAATGGATGAAGGCATGTGCGTGAAGATACAAGCATTGAAGGAGAACAAAACCTGAGTGCTGACGGATTTTCTGAATGACAAAAAAGCGATTCGCAGTAAGTCGCCTGAAGACTTATAAGAAGCTGAAAATAGCAAAAAAAAAGTGCTGAGCGAAAACCCTGGGTGAAAATCAGAACCAGAAAGTTATATAGCCGACTTTTGCAATGACCGTCAGACTGCGTTTTGATCGATGGCGAAACAATTGAGAAAACAAACGCTCCCAGGATCGCAAGTCAACGGCGAAGATGTGAGCATATCCGGGAAGTCGTTCGAGGTGGAAAAAACTGGCCAGAAAATTCTCATCATTCCTCCTAGTTGTCCACAGCATCGAACAATTGAACGCTACTGGGCTATCGTCAAGCGCAACTTCAAGAAGAGTGGTAAAGAGTGCAAGACCATGGAAGACTTCTAAAAATTACAATTACAAAATCAGACAATTCTGGAAATAAAGTTGCTCTCATTAATATTTTTTGTACTAGGCGTACAAGACATCTGTATCATATGTTTTAAATTGTTTGTGGTTTTTTATTTCATGCTAAGAGAAAAAATGTGTTGCCAGTTTGATTTCGATACAGCCCTGAGAAGTGTGCGAGAATTTTTTCGGCGTGTGAATTCAGATTTCGTATTTAAAGGCTCCTTGAGCGAGGTGTCCAGAACCTTGATTATGCTCCTTAACATCATTGAATATTTGGGGGGTGGGGGCTATGGGGGTCCTCGTCTACTTTCTCAAAATTCCCAGTCACAGTCATATTGAGAGAACCACTCAGTCAGTTTGATACTGGTTTTTCATTGGAAAAACAAAACAAATTTTAAGTAGCGCTTACGAGCCGATTTGGTCCGATTTAAACCAACAGTAAGGATGATCTTTGGCCTCTTACAAAGTATGGTGGTGCTTTTTCATTGGAAAAACACTTTCAATTTGTACAACTACATTCCACAAACAATTTTACTACTGCAACTAATATCTGCATCAAGCATATGTTTAGTTTTCATCAAATGTAAAAATCCTAATTCGCGTGACCACCCTTGCCAGCAAGTAAACTTCCCAGCAAGTAAACTTCCCAGCAAGAATTATTCTTCGATAAAGTTCAAAGTGCCACTTTGAATGGCAGCTCAAGTAGCTTTTTCGCCATACGCAGGAGCTTCTAATTTTGCAAATTTTCGATCGAGCACCGGTAAACAGGAAATCGATAACCTTCCCATTCGACTCTTCCCACTTGCTTCCACTACGATTGAGTCAAAGTCTCAAAATAACGTCATCCTCATCCAGGTGGGAGTAATGTCATTTCCTGGAGGCCTTGCCGAACCGATGGTAGCGGAGAGCTGAGAGTTGTTTGATTTCGTGCAAAAGCTTATCAGCACACTCTTGTTTATCGAATTTCGATGCCGTCGTAGACTTGCCTGCACGGTATAACGTAATCGGGTGCATAGAGGTGAATCATGTACATTGCTCGAGTTGGTACATGTTTGCACGGGTAGTTGCATGCATCCCTTTCTGGTATAGGGGATTTGCTAGTGAATCCTGACATGATGTGGGTCGATTCCATGTTGGCTTCCGTCGCAGATTGTTATCGCCAGTAGTAGGTCAGTGTTATTGTGAGGATTGTTTGCGTTGGGAGCTTCGGGGTGTAAATATTTGATTGATAAGGTATCTTTGCAAAATATGACACAATTTTGCGTTGGGTTAAAGAAGTATTAACGACCTACTATTGGAAAACAACAGAAAAGTGGATCATTGTAATAAATGTGTTCTAGCTGAACTCTGGATGCACTTTCAGAGTTTTTTCATTTAACCGATGGCAGTCGATTCTGCTGGCTGTCAACTATAGGAGGCAATCGACGTCGAAATGTATGGGTTTGGTCTAAAAATGTGTGGACCCAATCATGAACCACGTAAACTAACTTTTAAAAATCTCAAACCCCCCTCTTCCCCCTCGTTGACACTTTTATTCATACATATTTTTGAAGATTTTTGTGGAGCGTAGACTTTGGTCAGAGGACAACAGACCATTCAATTTTGCTGGAGCAATTGAGGATAAATGAGCAGGCGCATTGTCGTGATGATAGAGCACACTTTTTCTCTTCAAATGTGGCCGTTTTTTCTGGACTCCATCCTTCAAACGATCCAATAACGCTGCATAGTGTGCGCCTGTTATGGATTTACCTTTTTCAAGATAGTCGATGAATAACACCTAGCGCATCCCAAAACACGGAGGCCATAACCTTTCCCGGCGATTGTTGCAGTTTCGAGCTCTTTCGAGCACTTTCGCCCGGTGAAACCCACTTATTAGGTATATAAGGTCGTGGATATTTAGTATATTTTGTGATTGCTTTCCTTGTGTTGCAAAATTTGGCTGAAAGTAAAATTGGTTAGGGTTTATACCGTTCTTTACTTATTGCTCTGTGTTGTCTCGGTGTTTCTGTGGGTGTATCCCTACCTTTTGAAGAGTTGACTTTGGAATGTTTAGTATTGAGCATTTCTCTGCCAAATGAGCAAATGACTGAACTTGACCCTCTCCGATTTGAATGAAACTTTGCACATGTCTTCGGAATTGGTAACGATGGATTTTCCGCCGGTTAAGGGAATTTTTTGACTCAAGACAAATTTAAGAATACTACTTCTAAGAACTTTTTTATCTTAAGTTGCTCCATCGTAAAACAACTTCTATTCTTCTTCTTATGACTCAAAGCCTTTTTGAAAAAAAAAAATATAAAAATCGTACGTTGGACAAATTTGCTAATTGATTTTTAAGTTTAATTTTTAATTTTTTTGAAGAAAAAATTTTTTTTTACAGTGTACATATTTTTTTCATAAAGTCGAATTAATTAACTACAACTTCTTCTCAGACGCAATTTTATTACAACCAACGGTTTTCGCATGACAAAACACATACGCCCTTTTGAAAAAAATGTCTTGAGTCAAAAAATTCCCTTAACCCGCGGAAAATCCATCATCACCAATTCCGAAGACATGTGCATAGTTTCATCCAAATCGGAGAGCGTGCAAGATTTTGACTTTTTCCAGCTGATTTCATCTGGAAACGCTCTATTGCTCACGGTCATACACACTTAGACATTTTGAATTTTACGCGAGACGTAATTCATGTTTGTAAAAAGTAGGGTAACGTAAAGGAAGATTTCGTGTAAAATTATGTCTTCTGAAACTCACACATACGCAATTCGACGAAAGGTGTATTCCCGATCATTCCCGATGAGTACTCGTTTACTCAATTCCATCATGTTTGGTCAGTGGCGTCTCGTCCATATGTGCACCTCGTGCACTGCACAGTCTAAAATTGTATATTGCATGTATTATCAAATTCATCGATTTAATACTCCGTTAATACTCGCAGACTGGGCATTTCAAATGGTGCACCAGATCCTGTATATACCACACGTGAATCGTTTGTAGATGTTTTTTTTCTATAACTTGATTGCCGATGAGTTAGTGTCTGTTTTGTGCACTTTGTGGTCTGCACAGAGTAGTTTTACTCACTGGCTAGTTGCAATTTTATTCTGTTGTTTCGGGACATTGACAAGGTACTTTTTGTGGCATATCACAAGAGACTCGGCAAAGGAGGAACTATGGAGCAAAATATTGTTGTCAAAATTGACGTCCGGGTTCGAAAGAAAGTGCACAACCGGTTAATTTTCTCACGAGACGCCACTGTGTTTGGTTATAGAAGACAAGACACATTTTACAACTTGCTACATTTAGGAATATCAGGGCAATGATCCCATGACAGAACGCGCTCCACCTGGTCCGCCCATCGTGCTCTCTGCGCTTCACGCCTTCTTGTGCCCACCGGATCAGTAGCGAACACCAACTTTGCAGGGTTGTTCTCCGGCATTCTTGCAACATGCCCGGCACACCGTATCCTTCCGGCTTTGGCCACCTTCTGGATGTTGGGTTCGCCGTAGAGTGCAGCGAGTTCGTGGTTCATCCTTCGCCGCCACACACCGTTCTCCTGCACAACACCGAAGATCGTCTTTAGCACGTGTCGCTCGAAAACTCCGAGTGCTTGCAGGTCCTTCTCGAGCATGGTCCATGTCTCGTGTCCGTAGAGGACCACCGGTCTTATTTGAGTTTTGTACATGGTGCATTTGGTGCGGGGTGAATCTTTTAGACCGCAGTTTCTTCTGGAGTCCATAGTAGGAACGACTTCTACTGATGATGCGCCTTTGAATTTGTACTTTGTTGTCGACCCATTCACCACCAGTCCGACCTTTGCTGCTTCGCGTTTCAGGCGGGTGTACAGCTCTGTCACCGTTCCAAATGTCCATGTCGTCCGCAAAGCACAAAAACTGATCAGATTTCGTGAAAATCGTACCCCGGCTGATGAGCCCGGCTCATCGCATTACAGCTTCCAGAGCGATGTTGAATAGCAGGCATGAGAGTCCGTCACCTTGTCGCATTCCCCGACGAGATTCGAAAGAACTGGATAGTTCACCCGAAACCCTTACGCAGTTTTGCACACCGTCCATCGTTGCTTTGATGAGTCTGGTCAGCTTCCCAGGAAAGCCGTTTTCGTGCATAATTTTCCAAAGCTCTGTGCGGTCGATACTGTCGTATACCGCCTTGAAGTCGACGAACAGGTGATGCGTTGGGACCTGGTATTCATGGCATTTATGGAGGATTTGCCTTACGGTGAAGATCTGGTCCGTTGTCGATCGGTCGTCAATGACGCTGGCTTGATAACTTCCCACGAACTCATTCGTTTTAGGTGACAGACGACGGAATATGATCTGGAATAGCACTTTATAGGCGACATTCAGAATTGTGATCGCTCTGAAGTTCTCACATTCCAAATGATCGCCGGATTCCCAGATCGTGTCTATCATCCGTTGCAAGCAGGTGGCCAACTTTTCTGGGCCCATTTTGATGAGTTCAGTTGCGATCCGTCCTTCAGGAGGCTCCCATCATTACCCTGCAGATTTCGGCTCGCGGCACGAAGCCGTTACGGGATGCATTGAGCTTCTGGTAGAACTTCCGTGTTTCTTGGCAACGGCACAGCAGTTCCATTTCCTCGCACTTCCTTGCTGCCGGGTTCCTTGCTGCAGCATTACTGCCCGAGCTGCATTCTTCTCCAGAATCGCTCTGCACTCCTCGTCAAACCATTCGTTCCGTCGACTCCGTTCCACGTGCCTAATGGTACTCTCGGCTGCTTTTACTGTACTCCAGCAGTCCTCTAGAGGGGCCACATCGAGCTCGCCCTCGTCTGGCAACGCTGCCTCGAAATTTTGCGCGTATGCCGAGGCGACATCCGGTTGCTTTAGTCGCTCTAGGTTGTACCGTGGCGGTGGTCGGTGCCGTATATTGTTAATGCCTGAACGTTTTGGGCGCAATTTGACCATCACAAGGTGTCGATTTGCGATTCCGTCTACCGTGGTGATCTCCAGGTGTACCGATAAGGGAGGCTGTGTTGGAAAAAGGTGCTACGAATGGCCATGTTCTTGGAGGCGGCAAAATCCATGAGTCATAGGCCGTTTTCGTTCGTCAGCTGGTGGGCGCTGAACTTTCCAATCGTCGGTCTGAATTCCTCCTCCTGGCCTACCTGAGCGTTTAGGTCTCCTATGATGATCTTGGCGTCATGGCTTGGGCAGCGGTCGTACTCACGTTCGAGCTGCGCGTAGAATGCGTCCTTGTCATCATCAGTGCTTCCGGAGTGAGGGCTGTGCACGTTGATTATGCTGAAGTTGAAGAATCGGCTCTTGATCCTCAACCTGCCTAAGGTTAAACATCTCGATAATCAAGAAACAAAAAAAAAACATTTAAATTCCCCATTTTTGCGCAATGTACAGGGTGCGGCAGAAAATAATGCGAAAGTTTGTTCTATTTCTTTCGAATCCCATTTTCAACTAATTCAAGCAATAATATCAACATTTTTAAATGCAGGTATCTTTATAAAGTCCTATTAAACAAATTTATTCAATTCCTCCATTTTTATTAATAACATCCTCGAGTCGACGCCGGAAGCCGGAGCATGCCTTTCGGACGTAGTCCTCCGACATTGACTGCCATGTGCGTGTTATGATTGACTTCAGGGTTTTCACACTAGGGGGTGATGTTTTGCAGGCTCGTACTTCAACATATGCCCAAATCGAATAATCTAACGGATTAAGATCTGGACTGCTAGGGGGCCACAAATCCTTCGGCCAAAACTTCATGTTATCGTTCAATCATTGTTGGGTTAGATTGGACGTGTGACACGGCGCTCCATTCTGCTGTAGAACAACGTTTTGGTCCTCGGAGAAGTTGACCTTCACCCAGGGAAACACTTGGTCCTTTAAAATACCGATATACATTTGAATTTCACTTTTTCTGGAACGTTCTCCATTTTCTGCGGTGAAATGAACCGGTCCGTGCAGCTGTTGGCCACAGCATCGATGCTGAAAAGGTTTTCGTCGGAGAACAGGTTTATGATTTTTCCCTTCTTCAATAAGGAAAGCAATCTCTTGGAACGAGTCACTCGTAGTTCCTTGACCTGGTCCGTAATCAAGTGGCGTTTCACTCTGGCTCTGGATGATGCATGCAGGTCTTCGTTGATGATTCTCCGCATGGATTACTCCGAAATATTGGCTTCCTTTGCAAGTTTTCTTATGGAAGGCACCGAGTTGGGAGCAATTTTTGCACGGACCGATTTGATCACGTTCGGCGTGCGTGCAAAGCGCGGACGTCTACATCCCGGCTTCCGCTGCTTAGGACCATCCTGCAGGGACTTTTTTATGCGGTAAACTGTTGCCAAATGGCACCTTACCACCTTGGAAACCTCTTTCGGCTTCTTCTGGGCGAGCAACAAACTGGTTATCACTTCTTTCGCGAACATTTTGACGAATTTGCAATAAAATAAATAGAATGTTTGGATGCAGCACTTGAAAGTAAACATAAACAAATACATTTTTGACAGAAATTAGTCACTAGCTACACGAATTAACCCAATACTCAAGTTTGAACATTTACGCATTATTTTCTGCCGCACCCTGTAGTAACTGACATATTTTCTCTTTTAACACAGATGAAACATTTTATATCATCAAATCAACTTAGGAATCTATTCTTGGACCCCTAGTTATTGCTTTGAAAGTATGTAATTTATATTTATTTATCAAAGTTACCCCGTTTTTCGGTACCGCTATTGTTATAAAGCGAAGATTAGAATTTTCGAATAAATCGACACAGGCATCAAGCGTCCAGCATTTGGAGATTGATCGCAGCAAGCTGTGACCACGAACGGTTGGGATTTGGTGAGCTGTCAGTATTTTTTGTGTGATGAAATTTATCCTTATTAGAATCTCAATAATAACCGTCGCGTGTGTTAGTGGATGCTGTGTTTATTACCAGAGTCATACCTTAACATTACTTGTATGTTGAATAGAACTAAAACCCAGTGTAAATGGATTTTGAAAACGAACCGATTGGTAAACGTTTGCTGATTGTTGCTGTTTATCCGGGTGAGTGCTTTCCATTACACTGATTTATTTGCAGTTTTTCCTAAGAGGAACGATAATTAGTTGTCGAAAAATGCAATTGACAATATTGACAACCTTGATCACAAGAAGTGTGTTAAAGATTTCGTGGATGGAAAGAGGAAGGCTGTTTTTTTTCGGTCATGAAGCAATTATACGCTTGGACGTCACCTTATGCCGTTACATCTTTTGATTCGAACTTTTTCGGTTATTCAGATTACTATGATAGGTTAGGGTAGCAAGTTTGACGTGCATTTTCTTCTGTTTTGTTTACCGATATTATAACACAATTATTATCGGAGTAATTTATGTTTGACCCTTCACTGTATTGCCACCGTAGCCATTCTTGGCTCAACCGGCTTGTACCTGGACTCGGGAAAATCTCTCCGGATAGCCGGTAACCTATAAACACCGATCTTCGGCAAACTTCTCTTGGTAAACCAGTTCCACCACGGACCAGTTCCATTACCGACATGGCATTGCTGTAGATACAGTTCCACAGTTGGATGACTTAAGTTCGAGATACGATGCTACTTTCGTTCACCTTGCAATGCCATATGAAGCAAGCTTGGCCGTTTTGGATAGGCATCATTTAGGTATAGCGGAAAAAACAAAACACTAACCAGTTGGACTTCGCAAGGGATTTTCAGACAATTGAGAGTTGGTAAGTGCTCTCAAAAACGCGGAGCAAAACAGGTAATTGTTATCCTTTTTTCCCCTAAACTAAATGAACTATATTATATGATCACATCACTTGTCAAGGTGAATCCTGATCAATCGAGCCCTACCCTACTAACATAGAAAAACCTCCTTCCTGTGACCATTGTGGGGATGCAGAGGTAAACACGGTCCCTAATCAGCAAAGGTCACACTAACTTTCCTTCCCTATTCCCAACTGATTGCAAGGACGTGGCCGGCGCCGTTATTGATTATTAAAGAAATTGAGTCACTGAAACGTGTACAGTGAGAATGGTCGGTTACTCCCAGATCAATCACGGAGTAGCAACCATTGATACGTGCAGTCAGTCAAGCTAAGCTAAGCTAAGCTAACCTAACAGGCATCAAGCGTCCAGCATTTGTTTTTCCGTGCGTCTTGAAAGAGCCAACTAGGGCAAGTAACATACTCGTCTGGTCCGTTGCGCCCGTCGTGCCACATAGAACAACAGTATCAACGGCAAGCAATGAAATCCCTGCCGGTTATCACTTAGCTGCACTTTGCGCAATTTCTTTCCGTGCTCATCGTCACACCTTAACAAACCACCTTGAAGTAGGCACGACAATTTGCTCGAAATGATTGCGTATGGTTCAAATCGAAGTGACGTCACACCTCAGATTTGACAGGTACTGGTGCCCTTGTGTTCAGAAATTCGTGTGTGGGAAAAAGGACGGGGAACACGATGGTTATTGCTATCTCTTATACTCTCATGATCAAAAGTGAGGTTAGCTTATTCCGTGCAATAGTCAATTGTTTCTGTGTGCCAGTAGAAAATAGGTTCAAGATGCAATTAAAATACGGCAAAGCAGTGATAAATAAGACCGGTAATACTGATAAATGTTATGTTTAATTGACATGCAACTTGGAAAGCCTTTTTTATAAATGAATTAAAACGAAAAACGAGGTTTTTTAAGAATAATCACATGTTGGAATGTTGGACAGTCTAACTGATTTAGTAAGACGCAGACTGTTAATCATCGTTGGAGATATCAATGTTTGAACGAACGAAAGTTTATAACTTATTAATAGCACAGTTTAAAAGAATTGCATTGCAGCCCGTACTTTATTGATTTTAAACGAAAATTGGAAAATGCTTAAATTTTTGCCAAGATTTATACATTGTCGTCCTTCATAACAATACCTGAACAAACATTTCGAAGGAAATCTTCAATTCGCTCTAGCAAATTTCCTTTCACAGGGACCTGTTTCACCAGCACCATTCCAAGTCCACATTTCTGATCGTCGTTCGACCTTTGACATTTTCCGACTGGTTTGCTCTCGAGATGGAAAAAGCCTGCAAAGAAAATAGAAAAAAACCCGCATTAATCCACCGATGGTGAGACTGAACCCTTCTTACACTTCACCAGAATTACAAACTCAAATGTGGCCAATATTGTACTGGATATATATTTTCATCAGAAATTCCAGGAAGATCCAGAAATATTCGATATATCATACATACAGTTTATAAAATGAACTATTTGTCAATCCTGAACATAGTGTTCATCGATGTTATTAAAATATGGCCATAAATAGTCTTTAACGACCTGTATATGTTGAATATATAAAAGGGGAAATCACATAAATATTAGAAATTTCATACAATCAGTCCACAGAATAAATTATAAGACAATCCTAAACGTCAATTTTGATTATTGATATGGATTCAAGATGCTTAATAAGTACATGTTCGTTGAAAATTATGTAGTTATAGTAAATGGAGCATTTTCGAATATACTCGTTGCAGTTCAAAACCAGACCACTCGAGCCAATCGATGCTGCTCTAATTCTATACAGTCGCATAGTGTGGCTAGTCCGCTGTATGTGCTATACAACGCAACAGATGCGACACAATAGAATGCAAGCGGCATCGATTGGTGTGATTGGTCTTGTTCGGTTTTGCACTGCAACGAGTATATTGTCATCTCACAATTATGTGCTCTCAGGTATTGTTTTGGTCATATCTCCATGAAGGATTATCCAATCATAATGAAATTTTGACCAGTTATTTGGAGATATCATAGCTTTGATTTGTACACAAATAGCTCAGTATGTAATCGGAGACTAAACTGTTTGATTACTATTATAATAGGCCTTCTCAAGTACTGTTTCGTCTATATCTTCGTAACGAAATGTCTGAATGAAAAAATCAATACTACGCAACGAACACTGTTGATCATACTATAATAGATCAAGTACTGTTTCGTTCTATGTCGAATGTCGTGACGTTCGAATGTTGCTACGTCAATAGAACTGAAATCGGTTCCAGATGGCTGAGAAACCGATGTGACATTATTTGTAACGCACACACACACATACACACACAACACACATACACACACACACACACACACACACACACACACACACACACACACACACATACACACAGACATGTGCTCAGTTCGTCGAGCTGAGTCGAATGGTATATGACACTCGGCCCTGTGGGCCTCGGATAAAAAGTCGAGTTTTCAAACGATCTTAATACCCTTCTATTGATGTAAGAAGGGTAAAAACGACAATATTTTCCACGGCAACTTCAGCATGCAAGTCGGGCAGGAACTGGCAAATGAACTATAGCCGTCCGGAAGCGAAAGCCGTCCTAGTGTGACAGAAAAAATAATAACAAATGACATTCGTGTCCCATGGGGATCGATTTTTTCTCTCCACCGCTCGTCTTCGTCAGCAGAAAGTAAAGACTTTTTCCTTGATCAAAAGAAGCGGAGCACGAACTCCCCATTATCAGGGAAATACAAAACCGTTTTTGAATGAACCCGCTGAGAGTGTGGGTTTATTATATACTCATCCTTTTCAACATTTTTTTCTTTCTTCTCCTTATTCCTTTCCAGAAACTTTTTCCCGTTGCGATTAAGAGCATCACGAAGAAAAGCCTCGCCAAATCTCAGAGTCTGCTCGGCAAGGAAATCAAGATTCTGCGGGAGCTGAGTGCGCTGCATCACGAGAACGTCGTCACACTGCTGGCCTGCACCGAGAAGGACCACAACGTTTACCTGGTGATGGAGGTGAGTCCATATTCGTACGGTACAAGTGTTCATATCTGAGAAAGGGGAGCTACACAGGGGTTTTTGTCCTCTTGTTTCATCGTTGACGTTGTTGTTGAGATGAACGAGATTATATATGACGGGATGCCGGGAAAAGTGGGCAGTCAACTTCCCTTCCAGAGTCAGAGCCTTCTCTACTTACGGACTGACTGACATTCGGTGCTAGCTTTCATCAGCATCATCATCCGCCAGGATTATTATATTCAACTGGCAGACAGGCGAAATTTCTGCGTGCCAAGAATGGAAAGTGAAATAATAAGGGGGAATCAAATAGTCCGCCGGAAAGTAATTTTTCTGATCCTTTTGTCTGAATTCCTGCCCTGCTGAGTGCTTCCAACTTTGCTGGCGCCTTTGAAAATAGGTAGACCAACCTGCTGGCCCCTCCACAAAATGTTGGTGGAAGGTAGAGTGCTGGGTGGTAATACGAGCAAGCTGATTTTTCAATTTAAGATTTTCTTTAGTAATCGAAAACAATTGGAGAAAAATAGCTTATTTCGATTTCAATGTGATGCCGTGAAATTTAAAGGGTGGAACGGTAAAAAATTAGTCAAATATGATTAACCGCTATGTGCTCGACAGGTTACCCGGGTACCTTTTCATGTTTTACCCGTTTAGGGTAAAACAGGTACCCGGGTACCATTTCATGTTTTACTTTATGAAATTTCGTAGTTTATTTTAAAACAGGAAGCAGAAATTCAGTGATATCCTCATAAGTTAGAAGGCAACTTATTGCATAAAAACATCTCGTATAGTAGCAAGGCCGAAGGGGGGAACGTCGATTTTTTACCCTTTATTTTGATTCTTTTGGCACGTTTAGATTCAAAAACTCATTCGCTTCAGGAACATTATCGTCAATGACCATTTAAATTCATCTGGTTGCTATAAATCGGGGTTTCCGGGTCTGTGTTCCGGTACGGAGACACTATTTCGGAACATATTTCGTCTACAATGTGCAGACTTCTTCAGTGTCGTGTACTAGTCGAGTTGTTAGTACACGACACTGAAGAAGTCTGCACATTGTAGACGAAATACGCGTATCTGTCAATATAAGCAATAAAGGTAGATGGAATTAAATGGAAAATACTAATTTTTCATCTCATTTCTAGTTATTTTTATTCTATTATAGGCCGTATTCCGGCTTGTTCTTGGGCGGCCATTCTGTGACAGGTTCCCGTGGGGCTTAGAGTGCACAGAAAAAAATAATAAATTTTAACAAGCGCGAAAAATTTCCCCTCGTGTAATTCCAAGCCAAAGGAGCGTAAACAACGATATTGTTTGCAATATTCCATAGAACAGGCTAGATTCAGGCGTTATCTGGCTTAAATTTACATAAAATATCCCATTATTTTCTGCCAAATCTAGCATTCCCTTTATGTGCATTAGATAACGCAGAAAATCCAGTGTTTCCTTTTATCTGTGTGGCCAGAAACATATTTAGAAGAAAATCTTGGTAATGTGGGTAAATTCATGAAATTTAACCAGAAAGCTATCTCTTAACGTTTTGTGACCATCTGTTAATTTGTTGTCAGAATGGTAATCTCAGAACAGGTTCCTGTGAGGCCTCGAGTGGCCAGATTCAGGCGTTATCTGGCTTAAATTTACATAAAATATCCCATTATTTTCTGCCAAATCTAGCATTCCCTTTATGTGCATTAGATAACGCAGAAAATCCAGTGTTTCTTTTTATCTGTGTGGCCAGAAACATATTTAGAAGAAAATCTTGGTAATGTGGGTAAATTCATGAAATTTAACCAGAAAGCTATCTCTTAACGTTTTGTGACCATCTGTTAATTTGTTGTCAGAATGGTAATCTCAGAACAGGTTCCTGTGAGGCCTCGAGTGGCCAGAAACATGGGCACAAGTCGGCATACGGTCAACCTATAACAGCAGTTAAGTTTCGGGGAAGAACTGACGAGAAATAATCTGGGAATGTGTAAAAAAATTCTACACATTCCTGGCACCGAAAATGATGCCACCAAATCGCTAAATGCAAAGCGTCAAAGCGCACCAAACAATCTTGAAAATTTCCATCCACAAGTCTCGAATGGAGTTCTTCTTAACCAATTCAATACAGATGGGTCATATATGACCCAAGATTAAACTTGTTAAACAATAACTCTTTTCACTAGGAAAAATATTGAACAGTTATGGTTACGGACACAATGATGATCAAGATCATCCAAACTATCCTTGAGTTTAAATCTTGATGTTGTACATGCTCCACAAGTAGGTTCAATAGTGTTTTGAACATACTTCTTAGTTGAAAAGGCTACAAAGAAAATCCTAACATCGATGCAGACATATTACAGTATTCTCAGAATATCTACGGTACTCCAAACGACTTACGAGGTCGTCATCGTACTCATGAGTTGCGAAAGCTCCATGTCCCATGATGTGTTTTGCATGATCAACGAGGCGATTTTTACTATAATATCATGGATACTCCAAATCATTACGGAACTCGTATTTTATTGTTCTAGAAGATCAACCCGCTATTTGCTATTTCCCTATCAAATATATGTTTCTGTATTTGTCCATGGAACATTTTTCAACAGTTTCGGACACTCAACTTTTATTAATAGGGATGTCATATCATATTGACGATGTTGGATTCATTTGCGTTGCAGTTTTTACATAAATGTTTATCGCTAGTTGTTGCTAATTTTATTGGCAACGTACTCATAAATTAAGTGGTTTCCTTGCCCACTATTAAGATCTCCTTCACTACCTTTCTTCAAATACCTTTTATCTGGTTCGCCTAATGTTCGAGTTCGGTCCAACTACCCTAACTTCCGGTGCTTTCTTTAAAGATTCTTTGTTGTTTTGAGTCTAGGCCTAATTAGATAGACAATACTGGGAGTTTCTTTCCTACTTGATAAAGGGTGTACGCAACCAAATTGTGACACACACAAATATTCGGCAAAATTTGCCCGTTCAACCAATCATCTTCAAACTGTCAGGGAGTAAAATAAAACATGTTATAAATACTTTCCCATGTTTGTTTTATTAATTTCAATTCCATATCCAATTGCACGAACCTTCTTCTTTACACTACTCATACGGTCCTGTACAACATTTGGACCAACTTTTTTTTGCGTGGCAATCCATTTTTTCTTCACATCTTCCTCCGATTTCACTTCCCTAGGATGCTTCCAAAGTGCGTGCTTCATGATAGCCCAGTACTTTTCAATTGGCCGCAGTTCCGGTTGAGATACTTCGACACGAAATTGACCTCCTAGGCCTTGTACCACACCAAAACCTCTTTCGAGTAAGGCCAAAACCTCTTTCGAGGCTAAATCCGGCCAGAATATCGTAGGACCATCGTGTGACCTCAGAACAGGAAGTAGAGTGCTCCGTTTTCCACACGAGCAAATTGCTTGCCAAATCATATATTTTTTCTGCTTCTGCTTCTGCTTTCCAACGTCCTCAGGTACATCAAATTTATGAGGCGCAGTGAAAAACTGGAACCCCGGAAGCTGCCGGAAATCTGCTTCAACATACGTCTCATAATCTATTACGAGGCAATGTGGTTTCGTCAACATCTGGGTGTAGCGCTGCCGTGCACGTGTTTTACCTACCTTATTCTGCCGTTCATCAAAAATACACATTTAAAGATGGTGCAATTTGTTTCCGTACAATCTTTACAATTTTTTAACTTTGAATTTTTTAACCTTTAATTTTTTTCAAATTTTTAACTATTTTAATTCCCTTAATCAACCGTAAATTACCGATATAACTATTAAATTAATCTTCACAGCGAAACTGATTTGTGTTTTTTCTTTCAATTCTTTTACAATAATGCAATAGTGATTTTTTTTACGTTTACCAGTTTTCCTACCACTACTACTACATCCATCGTTTGTTTACTTTTATTTCTATCTCCCACTCGTTCTCCTTGTTAATATAACGGCGGTACTCACAATGGTCGGTATGCAGTGTTGCCAGTTAACTTTTGCGCTGTTGTAACACGAGTAATAGAATTATTCGACATGTTAATTCCTGATCGACTCCTTAGCCATTCACAGTGATCGCATGGTGGAAGTGATTATGAGGATGAAGAGATGGCATGATCAAGTGCATTCCATTTATTGATACTGAAAGTTTAAGCACCGGTTTTCAAAAATATTTGTAAGCGAATATTGAACGAGTAGTGGAGGTGGACAGATATAATCTCCATTCTATATTTCGGATATATTTCGACTAAAATATCGACATCACAGGAATGTTTAATGTTTTTATTGATTTTAATGTTTCCAATGTTTTTCTTGATAGGAAGTAAAGAATAAATTATTCGAAGTACTTCTTTTCAATATGCTGCCTGAAATTTAAAAATTGAATTTGAAAATTCTATGCATGTGCAATTTCTAGCGAGTCAAGTTCTTCTATCTGGCTCTTCATCTTCAAATCAAAATTATAAAAAATAAACCAAATCATCTGCAGTTCAACAAATTAGCACATTGCATTAACAGCATCGAGATCTGAGCTCAAAGATAGTATGGAGTAACATTCATTTTCTGGCAACAATGAAATACGGCTATAACGGTGTTATGATGGTAGCAAGTATAAGAATTTTGTTTTTGTAAGAACTTGGTGTAACGCTCCCATTCACTTTGAACGCCTTCATTCCACGCCTCTGCATTAGTTTTTGCACACATGATTGTCAATTTCCAACTTTGCAAGCCACATTTCGCACAGACTGTGATTTTTCTCCTTAATGGCTACCACAAGAAGGTGGTATTTGGCGAGACTTCCAATCTTCCGATCCACTGCCCAGTGCTATTCAAACAATTTGCAAAGACTAAACACGGTACTTTTTGGTAGTTTTGGTTTCTTGGCAAGATAGCGTACCGACAACGTTGGATTTTGTTGCCGTTTGCGGACTTCCACTTGATTCGACGCCTTTTTACCAAACAAAAATGTAATTTGAACATGTTATAAAGTAGAAAGTTTCAGCTGCCATATAGTTGAAACGTTTAAGCGATCCGTGAAATGATGGCAATGATGTGAACTACCATCTAATGTAGCTAGGCAATTGCCTATAGCACAGGATTGCTGTAATAAAACGCTTTGATCACGGTTGTACTGTGGTAAATGTTCCACCATGTTCCTGTATGAAGGGCTAATATCGTATTGTGGGCCCGTAAGCAGATACACTTACGCGCAACCCAAAGGTACAGGGGTCTAGAGAGAATGTTCTTCCAGAAACAAGTTCGCAGAAACCCCACCAAAACCGAGCCCTCGTCTAGTAAAAAGTCCCACTACATGTCGAGAAGAGCCCGCCATTAATTCATGAAATGTTAACAACAGGAAGTTGACAGTACCACTCATCCTATCCAAATCGCGTCAATCGGGTGCTCTGATGGTCCCTCCCTTCATCCCAACAAATGGTGTTGCATAAATATATGAAAAATTCAGTGAAAAAATATTTTTTTTTTGTTAACTTGATTTTGACATCATCTTACCTTGAATCTTTGGCTGAAAATAAAATTGATAAGGGGTTGCATATTGTTCCTCACTTGCTACTTCAAACTTCCTTTGATATTGTAGCCTTCCATATTGTAGCCTCGGTGTTTCTGCCTTTGAAGAGCTGACTTTAGTAGCGCACATCGAGACTCACAATGTGTCATGGGATAGGGAAGAGAACAGGAGAAAGAAGAGAACAGGAGAAAGAAGAGAAGCATTAAGGTCTGTATCCGCAATAATCCGGACACCTCAAAAAATGAATAAAACATAAATTTCGCATTATATTTCCGTCGTAGTTGTTTATTTCAGATTCATGGGATGTGTTTTAACCTTTCGGGAAGACAAAACATAGTTATTCGGAATTTGCATAAAATTTTCGAACTATGCGCTTAACTCCGTCTTTTAGGGTTTGTACAGACTCTTCAGAAATCGTAGAAGCCGTCTTTGTCCAAATTTGCTGGAAGTGTTTGATGTCTTTGATTCCTTGCTTTTTTCCAGAAAGCTCCCGCTTCATCAGAGCCCAATATCTCTCGATTGGTCGTAGCTCTGGGCAATTTGGCGGGTTTGAGGTTTTTGGTACAATGCTTGGTACCACTCCATCACAGTTTTAGCATAGTAGCATGATGCCAAATCGGGCCAGAACAAAGGTTTTTCTTTGTGACTTTTGATGAAGGATAGCAAACGCTTCTGCAGACACTCTTTCTGATAGATCTCCTTATTGATTGTGCCTGCAGTGACGAAAGATTTACTCTTTTTGCCACACGTGTAAATTGCTTGCCACACAAAGTATTTTTTGGGAAATTTCGATGCCTTCTTCATTCTGAAATGCTCAGCTGTAGCATTTCTGGCCATAGCAAAATAAAAAGCCAGCTCTGGAAGGTGCTTGAAATCCTTCAGGACATAAGTTTCATCGTCCATAACAACGCATGAAAACTTCGGCAAATATTCGCAGCACAAACGTCGAGCCCGTAATTTTGCTGCCAAGTTCTGTTTGTCGTTGCGATTTGGAACTGTTTTTACTTTATACAACTTAAGTCCCAAACGTTGTTTTGATTTTTGGACAAAACCAGGCTACATCCCTATTTTACGAGGCACCGTTCAAATGGAGAGATTTGGGTTTTTTGTTAATATTCTTTTGACCTTTCGGTCCATGACAAGATCAGCGCGTCCAATGTTTTTGTCACTTCTGGGTTTCCTCTCCACCGTCAAACGTTCCGAAAATGATTTGAGCACATCGCGAACAGTGAGTTTATGCAAATCCAGTGTTTTTGCAAGGTCCCGTATTGACAAGTCAGGATTTGCTGTACGCCCGTACAAAATTCGCTCGCGCACTTGTTTTTCTTTCGTCGCCATCTTGAATACTAAACATGAAATGTAAACATCAATCATAGTCTTTTTCATCATAGACTCTCAGCTATACCACAGTGAAATTTTACATTCCTACGTGCAATATATCAAAAGTTACAATGATTTGAAGGTGTTTCATTAATGTGGATACAGGCCTTAGTAACTGGTAACATGCTATGGGCATTAGAGATTTTCATGGTGATGTTCTCACAACGTTCAGAATGGTTCAACGGATGCATATAAAAGATTATTCCCGATGAGTTTCCACTCATTTAGTCCATTCCATCGCGTTTAGTTATGGAAAAAAATTTACTACGTGCTACATTTGGGAATATCACGGCAATGATCCCCCATCGCATCTTCAAGTGATCACTACAAGCTGTCCATTTGGTTCAGACACTTTTGAACGTTGACGTGGCAGCCTATTCACACATGAAATCTGCCGCGACCAAGCCGGCAGAACGCGCCCATATCCCTTTCTGATCCGAAGGGCAGGGCAGCGATCCGTGAATCCAAAAACTACACTGCAATAAAAGTGTCCGAAATTTAACGTGGACAGGCTTTATGCTTATATTAGGGTCATAGTTACAGTTTTCCTTCTTTGCTTAGAAAATTGACTCAACACTGAAGAAGTCTCTAACTCGCAAACGAATCAGACCTATTTGTCAAAAGATAAGCTTTGTCTATTGAAGTTTACAGTAGTTTGTTTGCGTTTACTATTGATAGTTTAAAATAATCAGTTTTGGGTTAACTAGAAAATGAGAAGAAAGATTAGTAATTTCCATTTAATTTCAACTACCTTTATTGCTTATCTTGACAGATACGCGTATTTCGTCCACAATGTGCGGAATTCTTCAGCGCCGTGTTATAATACTCGACAGTTAAGGTACAGGTATTCCGCTCAACAGCTCACTCTTTCCAGGATTCAGTTTTAGATTGTTTATATTTTTAAAAGTGAACAATTTAAGTGTTAATTTAAATCTTCCTAGTTTTCCAAGGAAATTGTTGAATTTTTGACATTTTGGTCTTTCCGGCCTTCCAATTTGTTCTGCCTTTCAGTGTTTTGGCCTTCCAGACTTTTCGGCATTGTGGTAATTCCGCCATCTGTCTTTCGTCCTTCCGGGGTTTCTACCTATAATTTTCGGGATCCTTGTTTAAATTCCCTCTCGTAGGTCAAATTTTCCACCTTGTCGACGGTGAGAGGGCTTATCTCATGCTATAAACATGCATGTGAGACCAAAAATTTGACCAGTAGTGAAAGTATCACATATTCTAGTCATTTTTTCACTGCCACGTCGTAGAACGTTTATATAAAGGCACTAACATCAGGTGTGATCCTGGCCGCAATTCACTCTTAAACTTCTTACTTCCAATCTTAGGGAAACGACTAAAAGTACACTTTTCATTTTACGTGGCAACTTATGTTGTTGTTTATCCATATGTTTTATGGAATGAATAACCAAAATACCTGGTTTGATAATGGTATAATAAGTCAATGTAATTGCAACATCTTCGAAAAGGGTGAATGTTTTGATCGGGGTAATTATCTAACTGTTCGAAATGAAGCACATAGTCATAGAAAAGTGTTACTTATGACGGACGAGGACAAGCTGCTTTATTAGAGATAGGACGCGGAGGGACCGCTTAGGACACAGCATTTGGTTTGTGTCAGTACCAGTGCTTGATGAGTCATCCACAGTATCCTAGGGTTATCGTTTTCTAGTTACCTCTTTGTTTGCATAGTTCCGGCCGCTCTAACTTTAAGTTTATGGGTGCGTGTAATGCGAGGCGATGAGATTGTATCCCTCATACCACACTATAAATGGATAAAAGGGAGGAAATTAAGGAAAACACCCGCTAGATAGTAGGTAGACCAGTTCTCTTAGATGTTTCAAATTGGTTCTTATTCGAAATATTTGAAATTTGGGGTAGAAACTGGGTCCCAAGATGTAGAGTAAACTGTAAGACTGTAGGGTTGAGAAAAGATTTTTTTTTTTAAATTTTTTATTATTTTATTTTTTTATTTTATAGTTTGTTTGGAATAACTCAAACTTTTTGGTCGGGGAAACGAAGAATCGTAATGAGAGTATCACCAGTGGTCTTACTAATATGTTTTTCTTCTCATTTTTGTGTTACTCACTCTATGCACCCGGTTTTGCAACCACCTTGGCCGCAAGCGGATGTGAAATTCAGGTACCTGATGAAACTCGGGCTCCACACACGCGGCTAACGTAACACCGTGAGGCAACGAGTGTTCATTCCGGACTTCAAAAGTTGAATGCTGCCCTGGTCAAACTCGACAGATCAATGATGGGAAGGAAGATGGTATGTATGTTTAATTGTACAGCCTAGCAGCCTATAGGATAATCGGAAAACTAAGAACAATACTACTATGGAAACACTTCGAAATCAACCTAGGACACAAGAGCACAGGAAGAGAAGTATAGCCAGGACCAAGTAAGTATATACTAAATCAAAATTATATTACATATTCACAAATTGCTTCAAAAAGATTTATGGTAAAACACTCATTACTAGTACCAATTAATATTCAAATTCAACATTTCAGGCCATTTTGTAGCAGCGCAATCATCTCAATCCAAAGACACTACAAACCCCTCCCCGAACCTGATCCTTATCCCCACCCATGGCGATCATGTAGCCTGCATGTGGCGAGTCAGCCATTACCCCTCCTTCTCTATCAGCCTTGGATTGACTTGCGCTCTTACTGCCCCACCCTGTGCTGCAAAATGAAAATGAAAATGAAAATAATTTTCGGGATCCTTGTTTAAATTGTTTATAACTCAGATCATTCTTTAGCGATGTTTAAAGTGTGTATGAATGTGTCAGAAGTCGTTTCAACTTGATGCCACTTTCCAACCACAATTTATCTGCCGAGCATCATAATGAGATCAATAACAATGATAACAAATCTATCAACACTAATCCTATTCTAAATCTAAATATAACCTCTATCTCTCAAATAATAAAAATACTCCAGAACTTGAAGCTAAAACACGGACTCGTCCATCCATCCGTTTGACCGAGAAGTGCGACAAAAGCGAACGACTAAAAATAAAACCACTTCCCATCAACTGAAGAACCTGGTCAACCGGCTGACCGAGGCACGTTTCCTTCCCACACGAACAATATTACGCTCTGTTGAAAGTGAGCTAAAACAAACTTGAATAAACCTACGTTCCTACTACTACTCAAGCCGTCCGGTCGAAGGATTAACTTTGTCTGTCGAACTGACACTTTGAGTCTTACCGCCACGAACCAACGAAACGAAAATCGTGCACAAAACACAACTAATACAAAAGCCTAAACCACCACAATAAATACACACGACGCCGCATCATCGACGTACGGGCGAAACTTGTTTGGCTTCACTGCCCGGTATCGATATCGGTCGGTAGTCTCCGCTGCTAAGACAGCATTGTGTCACCCCCAACACCTGATAAACTGCCAGTGTGTGTGTGTGTGTGTTTTAGAATGACAGAGATGTGTAATGATATATGACATATAATTTTCCCAAGTTCAAACGTGCCTTCCGTGAGGAAGCTCGGTATGACGACGACGGACTTCCTTCAATCCGCACACTGGATGACGTGCAAATCTTGCGGTACCTGGTAGGTAATTCAGTCTGCTTAGTAGTCGATGCAGAGCGCGCGTCCTTGAGAGCCAGTCTACTAACGCGTCGTCAACCATATGCGTACGCGTGGCTGAGAGCAGCGGATTGCAGCTCGCGTTGCTGCTAGTTAGTATCGATTATACAAGGAACTTCAGGCCAACCGTGGGGCTGTTGAATTATTCAAAGGATGTTAAGCTTGGCTAAGTAGCGTAGTGTATATACCTGCTGAGCGTTTATTTTTTTTTTAGCTGTTCGAACGGGCTATAATTAAAAGTTAATTAAAACAAGTGCGGCGTTCGAGTTAGAACAGCTGCTGGTTGCAATTGAAAATAGAAAGAGGAAAAGACCGGAAATGTGAAACCGTTCGTTCCGGAATTATCTTCGGTGGATATAGTTAGAAATTTCGACGATTATGGGTATATTTACTGTTTGTGTGTCTTACTCGTTGCGATAATCAATTCATTCTGGGCTCTTGAAACGGGTGGTTCCTCTAAAATTGAGTATTTTTATTTGCGTCGTAAAAAAGGCATGTTGGAACAATGGAAAAGAATTCCAATTTCTCAAAGAAGGGGCGGCATTTTTTTCTTAAAATGAATAGGCTGGCGATACGTACCTCCCTTAGCCCAATCGGTAAAGCCGCACCTGCAAACCAACAGGCTGGGTTCGATTCCCGGTCTGGTCTAGGAATTTTTCGTTAAGGAAAATTAAGGTGTGGTACTTCCTACACAATCATACTAATGCACAAATGGTTCCGGGCATCGAAAGCTCTCAACTAATAACTGTGGAAGTGCATTTAGAACACTTAGTTGAGAGCAAGCAATAAGTGAATAGTGAAAGCAATAAGCTTGAAAGCAAAAGAAGAAACAAAGAAGATACGTACCTGGACAGTACAGTATTTACAACCTTTTTTGTTTGGCCCATCTTTTTCCATTTTCAAGAGATTTTCAAGAGATTGTTTCTTTAGCATTATCGGTAGCATTAGGAGGTTCTACAGAACGCATCTTATGGGATGGGATTTTAATGTGTCGCAACCCTGGCTTACTAACAGCTGATCAATTTATGATTCTGTGATGCTTAGATTTTACTGGGAATCGTATTAAGGATTCTGAACTTATCTTATTAAAATGTTTGAAAACGGTTTGCTTTAAATAACAAGAAAATAATGTTTTAATACTTTTAGTTCACAACCCTGGATTTCCGAAGAAACCATTAAATTTCAATTAACCTTGAGAGGTATTTTCAACTTGCTCAACATTCTGAGTGAATCTTCCATGAAATTCTGAGAGAATATTTCTTATGTTTCTTAACACAAGATTCCAATTGCATTATGTGAAGATTTTGTGTGCATTCTACACATATTTTTTTAGCGTATCTTGTTTTAGACGTTGAGAATCTTACTTTCTGAATCTGACGAAGTTTTTCCCGTTTTTATCATCACGGTTTCGTCATGCTTTGATTTTGTATCGAATTATACTCCGGAATCTGAGCGTATCTGGTGTAGATTCATGAGAGAATTTTGTCTGAGAATGCAAATTAACCGATACTTCCCTCCCCTCGGATATGTGATCTGGACGCGATGGAAGGGCCTACGCCATCAGCATTGAGATGGTAACCAAAGACATATCCTGACGTGGTAGTATCACATCTTGAATATTTTGATTTAATGCCGCGTCACATATCTGGCATTGATGCACTGATTTTACAGATGTGATCCAACGGACATCCTGTCTGGGATCCTTGAATGCTGGTGCAGTCTGGTGGGGCTCTTTCCTCAGTAATAATGATGTGGGATTTCTTCTTGGCTGCAACACCTTTCTTAGCGTTCCCTGACATGATGAGCCGAAGCCACGCTTAATTATAAATCTAGCTAGACAGGTATATATTGGTACACAATGTGTTCAAGATTAATGACATTTGTAGGAAACCGACTGTTGGATTCACTGAGTAGAAGTTTTAAAACTACGAACGTGGCACCATTCTTATTTTGTTATTTCCCATTTCAAAGAGTTATAATAAAAATACCACACATTATAACAATGGTATACAAACAATCTTATAACGGCTCTCGATAATTTTTCAATAATAGATAAGGACTAGGCGTGATGAAGCTTTACCTTGCCACCGAAAAGTAAATCTAATACCTGACCAAGATTGTTAGGCTGCACTTGCTGTCAGACTTAGAAGCGATTAAACGACTTAGAGATTAGTATTAGACAAATAAAAAGAAGGCAATGAACAGACAAGTAAACGTAAACGATTCTACAACAGAACTATAGAATTTAACTGAATAACGCAGAAGACAAGAACGGACTATAGCGGACAAAGTGATAGGGCATCCAAAAGAAGTTAGACGAGGTATACATCGACGAATTTCAGAGCAAATAAGAACTAGACATCTATTAACCTATTAACGACTGACGAGGTTACGAAATGCCCTCTAACATTTCTAGCAAAAAAGACGCAACGTCCTCCTATTTTTTTTAAAGAAAACTTCTCTCTCATAAGTCCCATCAGTAAATCATTAAAATTATACTGTTGGGACAACTGAGGCATCAGACATGACTAAAACTGGTAGAATTCAAATATCTCGCCGATTTTTGATTGGAGAAACCTGCTCAAACAGACTTTCACAGCACATAAATGACATTCTAAACCACAGAAAACTGAAAATAACACTGACAAACTAAATAAGAAAAAGACGAACGACACCATACAAAACATGGGACATGAACTGAGAGAAAGGGGAAGCAAACTTGAAAATGTAACACATTTTGAGGCAGTGTCAACAGCGTCTCTATGGACGACATGATCCTTGCACGGCTGGTGAAATGCTACAAAAGGAGTTAAGTTATATCACTCTAACGCACAAGTATCAGGAACAGCTTAAGAATAGCTTCTTATTTTTGGTTCGAGAAAACTTCTTCGGAAAACTTTCATAACACATAAATGGCACATTTCACGATCTAAACAAGAAAAGACTCCGTATTAAACTTGTTAACGTAACACTGACTAACGAAATAACAAAAAGATAATTGACGAAAAAGACGAACGGACTCAAAATTTTCAAACGTGGCTCCTTCCGAATCATTAGCAACAGCGTTTTCTTGGACGACATGCTCCGTGTACGGCTGGTAAAATGATTCGAAAAGATTTACGCAACGATATCATCAAAGGCCTGGCGTAGAGGTTTCTACTCTATTCAGAGTCCCACCAGCAAACCTTAAAAAAAAAAAGAATGCAAATTAACCGATACTTATGCTGAACAAGTTCTATACCTACATGTATTTTTCGACAGTCTAAGCATTTCGTTGGGATTTTTCATAAGAATTCTTAACAAATACTGCTTGTGATTCCAATCCCGGCTTCCGTTCGCACAGCATCGTAGATCGTACGCAGTACGTTCCGTTCAAAAACACGTGTTTGAATCTCCCCTCTGGTGTCGTTGGTTCCTCCATAAGATTCTGAGATTGTTTTTCTAATGATCATGTTTGAATCATGCCAAGATGTTTGTGCATCTTGCTTAGGATTTAGATCGATTTTGTTTTTTGAGATTGTAGCCGTATCTTATTAAGGATTCTGAAAAAAATACTTGGTAGCCGGATTGCATTAGGTGAGTCTTGGATTTCAAGCAAATCATACAATAAATTCCAAATAAACAATTTACAGAATATTCCAATTAAAACCTTGTTCAAATGTTTTGAATATTCTCTTTCTAAATTATAAGCAAGAATTATAAGACTAAATAATTTTGCTTGACGTGGTGCTTCCTTGGATTTCAATTGTATTCAAATTCGAATTTTCTCACTGTTTTGATTAAATTTTGCTAAGAATTCCAATTGAATCATGCAATCATTTTTGTCAATCTTTCTAAATATTCGATCTTGTTTAGGTTTTTAAGATAATATTTTTTGATTGGAAATGTAAACAAATCTTTCATTTTGAACACATTCGAACCAGAATATTTCTTATGATTGCGAGCTAATCCTACTCGAGTATCTTACGTTTTCGTATTTTTGAAAATTATTCTTAGGGTTCTAAATTAATTTGTATTCTTCATTTTACCGGTTCTACAGTTTAGTGGTCCTGAGGTTTTTAAGAGATAAGTGATAAACCTCTGGAAAACAGGCCTTCTAAAACCGGTTTTTCACATTTCATGGTTGCTGCAGATCATCCGAAAGGCCACATGGTTATTCCTTGTGTCGATTTTGTAATCTTAAATGTAAATGTATGCAAATGATGCTTTTAGAACTACTTTAGAAGAAAAATGCAAAGTTCTACGGTTTTTTTTCATAAATTGATCACTCTTTGTCAAATTCCCTGTCCCTGCAAACGTGCAAACGAATATCGTGAACTATTTTCATAAACTGTTCACTTTCATGGTTGTGCTGTATCATCCGGACTCTCACCAGGAAGCCAGGAAGGGGGTCAATTTTCATATCACAAGTGCAACTATATTCAAATGATGCTTTTAGAAGTACTTAAGAAATAGAGAGCTTTTAGACTAACTAATTTCGTCAACTAACCACTTTTACCACTTTAAGACTAACTTGGAATATGACCACTTTTACGGTTGTTTCGGATCATCCGGAAGATTATCAGGTGGTTATAAGGGTATATTTCCAGATCACAAAAGTCAAAAGATCCAGTTGCAAAAGTATTCAAATGATGCCTTATACATAACACATCGGCAGACAAGATCACGGTCTAACGATTTAAACAAATTTTTGTTTTGTAAAACATGACTTTATTCATCTCCATTGTTCAAGAGCGATACCCCAAATAACATTGCAAAAACCATCCAGCTTTATTAAGTTTTATTAAAGTTTTATGAAAGCCTCTAGAAATCAATTTAGTTTTATTATGGCAGTAGGAGGTGCCAGTAGGTTTCAAGTTTTATGAGAACCTACACAGCTTCTTTACAACGACCTTAAAACCTTATCTCCTAAAGTTCCTTTCACTCCTATCAAAGGTTTTATTTTGATTTTATGAACTCGTAAAATGCTATTTTGAAATGCCGTTTTAGGAGTCATTCAAATTATCTTATTATGGTCAGTTGCAAAAGTATTTTAAAACCATTTTGCCTCCAGTAAATGCATTAAACGGCAAATTGACATTGAGGAAAGTCAACAATGACCAAATTGTTTTATAGTAGCCATTGCGAAGATAATTTGGCTTCTTGGCAAAGCTGTGATTTCTTCGAATTGAAATATATGAAACAATTGAAATTTGGAAAAATAAATTTCAAATTTTAAATGTAATACAAATAAACTTGTACACATTTTTCCCGGAGGCACGGCCAATCGAGACTTTTTGGGCTTTAACCAAAGCAAAGCTTCGGAAATTCATAAAACCAGCGGACGACATCCAAAAATTTAAAAAAGATTGGCCAAAAGTGGTCAAAATGGTGGGAAGTATCACTGTGCAGAAGCTAATGGGTTATGTTCAAGGAAAAGTTAGAAGTCTTGGCTATGATTAAATATTTTGATTAAACGAGAATAAAAAATAAATCACAATTGGGGTACCTAAAATCGACGATTTTGAACCCCCTATTTAAGCGATTAGATTAGGTTTCCAGAGTACAGGCCTGCCAATGTGACTCAGGAGTGTATGTTTCGTCCATAGTCACCGACGCAAAAAGTCCTTTTTATTTTGCCAAAACAGCTTCAAACAGCTCGCGGAATCATGGACTCGTTGTTGTTTTTGGTTCACTTTTTTTATCCATTGTCTTGAAAATTATATAAGCAGCGGGACTAAAACCACTGTTGCTTCTGAACTAATAGTCAGAGTTCCGTGAGATTTTGACCGCTATATTTTGAAAATAGTTGATACCTTCTAAAAAAAATATTTGTGGCGCCGACTGGGTGTCCGATAAGGAACTTTTCAGCCGAGATACATCAGAAAAAAAATGCGTGGCGGCTTATTTCCTAAACTGAAATTTTTTACGGTTATTCTGGATCATCTTTTTCGGTTAATCCAGATTTTATTGGGTACAAATTGATATACCACTTAATGCCCTATACCACCAGAATAAAGGATCATGGATCGGCTGAATCAATTTCCATGTAATATCATTCTAATATCTTACCAAATTAATCATCTCAAATGGTGCATTGTATTCAGCTTAACCGCGCTGTAGGAATGAGCTTTTACGCATCCGCGCTATAGGAATTTTTATTGTGTTTGTTTCATTTTTTTTTGTTCTTGGAAACAACAACGGATTTGTTTCTGCAAGGAATTCTGTGTGGAATTTACTCGGGGTTTGGATTGGAACAATTTCTTCAGATGACGCTACATACCTTACCTTACCGATTAGACCAAGGCTGGTGTGGCCTCTGCTGTACACAAAAGTTATCTCCATTTCAATCGGTCCATAGCTATACCTAACCAGCCTTGCTGTCTGCGGAGAGTCCGCAGGCCGCCTTCTACTTGATCAATCCACCTAGATCGTTGCGCGCCTTTTCCTCTTGTACCCGTCGGTTCCAACATTCTTACGACATGCCCAGCCCATCGTAGACGATGGTTCATTCGCCTCCTCCAAATTCCTTCCTCTATCTGCACTCCACTGTAGATCGTACGCAGCCCCTTCCGTTCAAAGATACCTCTTTGGTCTTCCACTAGAAATATCCATGTTTCGTAATTAATATCTTGTAGATGGTCAAGCTGGGACAATATCTGATTTGGCATGTCAAAAAATGCAATGTTCTTCAGTATTTTTAACGTACTGTCGAGATTTCTGTAGACCCTACTCAGTATTTTAAGCTGATTTTGCACGGCCGGCTTGGCACACGGCCACTTGGCACCCCAGTGGGTGTGGGTTCAGCCCCAGCCGAGGTCGGAGGAATTTTTCTGAGGCAAAAACATCGGTCCTTCGGGTGTTGATGAGTGTGATATGAAGGAGAAATTTACCTTCCTTGTGTGGTAAACCTGCCTAAGACTGAAAGTCGCCTTAGCAACCAAATAAAAAAAAACTATAAGGTACAGCCCCATTGGGTTTTGCTCAAAGGTGACGTAGGACTACGCAGCAATGTGCAATCTAGATCGCTTGATTGTTTAAAGAGTGGCCGAAATTGGGTTCGTTCCAAATCTAATTCCCACACACTAAACATTCGCACTAGAACTTTAATTATTTGATATAGCCTGTCTTCATATTTACATTCATACATCTTGCTTTCATTGGAAATAATATGAATGACATATGATATCAAGATACTCTATATCACGTAATATACCTTGCAGTGCGAATGGGCTTTTAGTCATTTGGGACACTTTTACCCAAGAGGTTGGTTTCATTCACCTCCAATTGTGTGTACAACACTGCCAAATGGGGACGTGTCGAAAACATTACGGCTTCGGCACACGAACGATATTTTTCACAATCGACCACCCCGAAACCCAGCCTCCAGCACTCCCAAAGACATGTCAACTAACTTTTTCAGTTGTTTTGGTAACCCTGAAAAGGGCCATTTTGGGTTCAAGAGAATAGCTTTTGCCACCACATCATTTCGTCATGAAGCTAGTTTACTTGGCCACGGCTTCGGTTCGCTTTCTTGTTCGGTTTCGTGCAAGAATTCAATACACCATTAATAATTTCTCCAAATGTTTGAACATCGACGCGACGCATTACCTTCGGCCGCTTTCCTTTCGCCCGAAAACAGCGAGCTCTCTCGGCAGCGTCTCTTGGCTGCTTGGGCGGACGCTCTGATTGTTGCTTTTTTGCACGCTTGAGCGATCAACACACATACTTTGAAGCCATATGTTGCAAAATTTCATTTAGACTTTCTCAAAAAAATATTTGATTCCTATCGAATGGTAGGGACTCTATCCAAGGCACTAGAACGTAAGAAACACTTTTAAGCATTAATTGAAATTTAAAGAGAACATTACCAGCATGAAACAACTAGTTATAAGAGAATGATGACTGTGATAGGGAAATCATCACATGTTAGCAAACAGCGGGCAGTGATTGCAAAATATAATCATTTTATGAATTATTTATTATATACCCCCAGCAACTAATCCGCTATGCACAACTAGGAACTACAACGAACTCAACTCACAGAGAACAAACATTGATGTCCTTATACCTTTTCTTGAAAAACGTGTGTAAAAGTTAATATGAGCAGCTGGTATAAAAAGCAAGTGCAGAGAAAACAAACAAAACTTTTCAGGTTGTGTGCTAGGCTTTGTATTGATAAACATTTACATGACAGTTGTCACACAACTGCAGCGCCGCCTACCAGGAGCATAACGACATACATTTGAAATGTCGGTTTAAAGTTTTACATAAGTAGCAGATCGAAGATAAACGTCTGTTCTCTGTGCTTAACCTATAGATACTATAGATCTGTTCACATGATTAGTCTGACGTGTTGGAGCTCGGCTCAAATTATCCCTTATAGAATTTCGTTCGTTGCCCTCTGCAGGTGACATGGGATGATTCTTGTCTCGTTGTTGCCACGGTTGGCATTTCCCGCCAACTCGTAGGCTTCAGCAGCCATGTTTCTCGCAGCAAGGTTGACGGAAGCATCGGTACCAACAGCCAACTGCACGAACGCCGATCTGGACAGCGGCTGCTCGCCAGTCTCCAGGGTGCTTGCTACCACCGAAAGCGTTCCTACAGCAGATCTTGCTCCACGATTGCCGAAAAACTAAATCAAAATGCGATGGTGTACCCGTTATATATCATTCATGGCTGCCTAGCAAACGTTCCTTACTTAAATATGAAGTCTGTGCTAAGACTATACTGTGCATTTGGTAAATTCACTCTGAAAAAATCGCAATTATAAGACATCACCATGCATTTGCGTTATTTTCAATAGCTTCATGTTGAAAATCAATCAAAATAAAACTGATGCGTAGAAATATTCCGCATAGATAGGTGTAAAGATTTTGAAAATTGGCCATGAAATGAATAAGTTATTAACGTTCAATACCTAAGCATATTTCGTGACGTACTGTAATTTTCGTACTTAATTTTCGTACTCGCAACATGTACCTGTATCAAAACAGGGGCTGCCGACAGTAGTTACACTCACTGGAGAAGTTTGACGCTTAAAACAAAACTTGTTCAATAAGTTGTTCACGGCGCTAAGAAAATACACTTAAAAATGTGGCCTCTACTAAGCTTTCCGAGAATAGGAATTTCCGACATGAGCGGAGATTCCCCTAATCGTTCAATGATTATTTTATACACCGAAATATCATGGTTTCATTTCATATTTCAACTCAATATGACAGAAGCGCTCATACTGATGCAGTGACCTGCTCTATAAATTGGAATTAAATCATCAAAACAAAAAAATGCACGCAAATCCAATTGCCCTGCAGCCACCATTATCAGGAACTGAAATCAAAACTTGTTTCGCTAAGAAGATGAAAAAAAAACTTTCAATTTTACTTCACATCGGGAATTGTGCAGATGAACCCCACGATTTCCGAACCGCGCAAATCATAAAACCATGCGGTAAGCGGAAGCTTACCACAAAAACAAAGCCAGACGAGACACTTGAAAACTTCACGCCACCCGTTGTTGTTTATCACAAACTACCTCGCTCAGAGCCATTTGTTTTTGTTTACAGTGACTAGCCACTCAGACTGCGATGTCTGGCCGCGCGATTTGAACCTACACAAGCCGTTGGTAGGAAAGTGAGACTCACTTAGCCACACTTTGAGCTCTCAATAACTAGACAAGGGTAGGGTTTCGCGTTCTGTTTACTAAATATATGGAGCGCGTGTGCGACTGAAAAGAAGCCAGCCACGATCGCAATCTTCGTGGGGCGCAAAACGAGGCGATAACGTGATCGATTGGTGGGCGATTTCTCCGTCTATCGGCAGGGTGTCCATGTCCATGAGAGCGGTCACTTATCCCTCATCATTAGCGGATGGTGAGTGTTTGCAGAAACCAGATGCTTTGGTTGTTTATTTCCAGCGGTGCTAATTATAGAACGTCGCCGTTCGGAAAGTTGATAATATATTTTTAATATGAAGAGGGTTGTAACCTTGACATCGTTTTAAATCGACGGATTTGCAGCTCAACGCCCGATGGGTATGCAATCGGATTACACGCAATATTGGCTACAAGCAACTTGCATACAAGATTTTTTAAAATGAAACAACCTTTCCCGCACAAGCTACTTCCAATGGCTAGTTATTTATTTGCTACTTAAAATCTGTTTGAATCATTCTTCCATAAAGTGGTAAAATTGACAGATGCCTACTAATTGCTACTTGCTACCGTGATGAAGCTGACTCTATGCACCTTTTTAGCACGCCAAAAAGGACCTGCATGTGTTACAAAAATGTGTAATCTAACTTCGAAACCGAATGGAGAACGCTTCCGTCGTCCACTGGGTGTATTGACTACCTTAAAGGCTATGTTTGCTATAGGTAAATTGGAAAGTTCTGCGACTTCTGTGTATCAATATTTGATTTAACGCGTATACAAAAGGTGTGTTCGTCGGTTTCAATACAATAGTGTTCCGCAGAACGGAGTGCTATATTTAAGGTAAAATTTTTGGTTCTCTTTACTCACAATCGTAATTGTTTTCACGTGCCTGCCACCTCACCGTTTTATCTCTTATCAGAATTGCTACGAAATCGTTTCTATGTTTCTCGAAAAAGGAATGTTCCACCTACCCTCTAGTGAGCCGTGTGAGTGTGGATATCTACTATCATAACCTACTTACAATCTAAAGAACATCATTCATTCGTGCCGTCACCGGAATCTATCAGGCGATGTGTCACACTGATTCACACCTCACGCTCTACTCGTCCGCTACTAGAAACTATATTTACAAACAAAAAAAAAAGACAGCACTCGCTTTATTACCGTGTGGGGTGTACTTGTTCGCTCAGGTATTTTTTTTTTTTGCTACTTCACACAAAGAGGGATTGGGGATTGAGTTTTACCTGCCCGCAATTATTCACGAACGACTGTCGCAATTCCTGGCTGAAATTACGCCATCGTAGCTAGCTGCTTTATGTTTTCGACTGTCCCGTACTAAATGCGTTTTCTATTACTTGGTTTATGTGTTTTTGTATTTGTTTTTGTTCTCTTGGTCCGCATGAAAGGGAGAATTTCCCTGGCAAATCTCTACCCTAGAATACCCACATCGTATTTGCGCTGAGTAAGGTTTCAGCCTTGGGGCAAAGGACACACTCGTCGTCGTAATCTAATACTTTTTAAGTAATATCACACACGAAGCGGTTGATGGAAATCAAAGACTCCAAACTAGACTTTGTTCAGCGGTACTTCTTCGGCCGGCCGGACCTGATCCGTCGGAGCCGGCCTTCGCTTGGAGCCGCACAGTTTGTTCTTGAGACCCGTTTGCCGGCAGATGACGCCGATCAGCAAGATCAGCAGACCGACTCCGATGATTCCCATCAGCAGCTGCTTCATGGTATCGGCACTGATGGAGGCGAGCAGGGATCGGTTGTCCTGTTCCGGGGTAGTTTCCTTCTTGACGTCATCCTTGGCGCCCGGTTCGTCCGCGGAGTGTGTGATGGAAGCCGACGATGGACCGCTGACTGTCGGAGCCGCGGTTGTCGTTGTGGTGGAAGTTGTCGTGGAACTGGTTGATTTTCTTGCAGGCGGTGACTGAGGAGCAGGTGTGCTCTGGGATTGTTCCAAATCGATTTCGTTCTCCTTTTGGATTGCTTTCTTGCTCGCTTTGGTTGGGTCGCTCGGTTTGCGGTTGTCCGTGTCTGAAAGAATTGATTACGATGAAATGAAATTCCTGGAAGGATGGTTAAATAAATTTCTCACCTTCGGTGGGTTGCTTTTTCGGCTCGGGAGTGATTGGACGTTGAGTGATGATGCTTTCCTCGTAGGACGTCTCCGACGCAAGGTAGAAACAGCTGATGTTGTGGGTTGTGATGTCCACAACGTCGATAGATTTAACCACGTCGCAAAGCTCCCGCACGGCGTCCTCGGAAAGCGGTGGCAAGTTCAATCGTTGGAGGTTTTCCAACGGTTCGAACACGTCGGTGCTGATGTCCTAAATTGAGATATTGGCGTAATTTAACATTCAACATGATCCCGAACCTTCGACTCACCTCATCAAACTCATTCCCGGCTAAATTCAGCCACTTCAGTCCACCCATTCCGGTGAACGTATCCCGTGCCAACTCGGTCAAGTTGCACCGTGCCAGTTCCAGTTCCTCCAAATCTTCCTGCTCCAAGAATGGCCCTTCATCCGGAATCACCAACGGGTTCTCGCTAAGAACCAATGTCCTCAGCGATTGTGCGTCTACGAATGTATCCGTGGCCAGATGGCTCAGCTGGTTGCCCGCCAATCCTAGTACATCCAGATGAGCTAAATTTAGAAATGTCTCTTTGTCAATCTCCTCGATGACGTTGCGGTCCAACAGGATCTCCCGGACGTCGGTACAATTTTGAAACGCTTCCACCGGAATGCGTTTGATGTTGTTCCCGCTAAGATCTAGCCGAATAACATTCTTCGGCAAATCCGTAGGAACTTCTACCAATGAACGCTGGGAACAGTTGAGGAACTTCGTTCCGTCTTCACAAGAACACTCCCGAGGGCAGGGGTAATCCTCCCGAACTGGAAAAAAAAGGATTGATTTATCGAACCATTAATAACCTCCATGGGAAGCCACCTACCATCATCCTCGTCGCTCCAGAGCGGTGCTACCGTTGTCCTACTGGTGGCGGTGGTTGTGCTGGTTGTAGTCGTCGCAGGACTTCGGGTACTGGCCGGCATCGATTTGTCACTGTCAAACGAACCCTGGTCGGCAACGTCGTAGTTGTCGTCATACTCATCGTCGTACTCGTCGTCGTAGTGGTAATCGCTGTCATCGTTGCTACTGGCGGCCAAGGCTGCCGGTAAACAGATGCTATAACAAATACGGGTCGGTGGTTGGGGGTGGTAAATAGAAAATTGATTAATTCACGTCTGACACGCCGAGTGTTGATGGTTTCTTTCGGGTTCGGTTGAGATTTAGGATGTGAGCCTGCCCTGCGTTGGTTGGATGGGGGCGCGCATTGATGGGAATAGTAATTACCGAACACACTCGCGCCTGGGAGCAGAACTTTGAACCCTCCTCGATCGAAAACGATAAGTTTAATTTGATTGGTGTCAACGAAGCCGTGCACCGGTTGACGTCAGATTCGATTATTACTTAGAAATGCAAGCCAGTTGTAATCAATTCCACTCGCGCTTGATAGATTGTATGTCGCGTATCGTACGACACTGAACAAGGAATTTCACTTCCACTCTTTGATTTGATAAGATCCTTCAATTGTCGATTACAACATCAAGATACCATTTTGCGAGCAACTTGAAAGGCACCCAAACACATTTCCGTCCATTTCGACGCCTAAAATTTGCACTCCCTGACCTCGAAGTCGATATTCCCACCGACTTGATTATTCAAACCGTTTCGCCTATTTACCCGGGGTGGGTTCAAAGATGAAACCGCTTTCGTCAGAACCTAATTCGCGTCCCCCCACCTCCCCCCCGTCAATCCGTAATCACTCTGTTTATTTTTATCGTCGATTTCGGTGACGCCCCGCTACACGGCGGGACCGAGAGATTGTGGTTTGGCTCTTTCTTTATCATCGCATTATGGGACGTGACGTCACGTGTTTACTCCTTGGATGTTGTTTGCCTACCCGATCTGCCCGCGCGAGAGAGGCCATGTAAATATGGCGTTTTTCAGATTCAAGGTTCGCCGTGCGAATCACACAATGCCCAGAACGGTGCGTATGATCGTACCAATCAAAGAAGAAGCGACAAATCTCCACAATTGAATTACGCTTCCCGTGTGTACCCCTTAACCGCTGTCGTCAAGGATCGTGACAGGCTTGCGACAACGCGAGCGCGGCTCGGTTTGAATTTGAATTTGTATGCTTTGATTGGACGACTTAGGAAAGTTTGGCCGGCGGTCGGCGCGGTCTTCCGAGTAGCCGGTTCTATTTTTTGAATAATTGAATTAAGTAGGAGCTGGCGTTGCGGGGTGGTGTGTTCTTTATGTACGTACCCAAACTGGCCTTTATGCGGTGTGATTTCTTTTTTCCTATGTAAAACGAACAGTACACGACTAGGTCAGCGGTGTTATCAACCCGCTGTGAGGTTTTTTTTAAATTATTGATGTAAGAAGCGTAGTAAAAGTTCCCATAGAATGATTCCGGAAATAGAACTGGTTGAAGGTTTTTAAAACTTCGGAAGGATGTCAGCTGATTGGAAGTGGTCAAATGACGTTGAAATTGGAAATCATTTAGTCCATTTTTTGTGAAGATTTTGAGTGAACGGAAAGATTCCAATTTGATCCAACCACTATTTTGTCAAACAATGAAGATGTTATTACTAGAAGACTACTACTTTGTTTGTCAGAATTAAAATTGTATCCTACATTCGTACAAATTCCTACTAATCAAATTATTCTACTAAAAAGGTACACTTGTCGCTTTGTTGTATCAGTTCCGACGAATTCTCAGTGTTTTCTTATTGCAAACGACGCATATGCTAAATGACTGTCAATTAACACTTAACCTTAGGTGGTTAAGTTTGAAACTGCATGTACATTTTCGCTGAAATGATTAACTAGATTGCGATTATTTTAAAAACAAGCATTTTCAAAATTGTAGCCCAAATCAACATAACTTGAGCTACTAGTAAATGAAATAGTTTAATGAATTCTTCATTTTTGAGAGTAACATTTTGCTTTGAGGTCTTGGAGTTAATGAATGGTCCATTTTTCCAGCTGCAATACTTCAGGTATCTGAAAGACACCCTAAACTGGATACCTGAGTGCCTTTCGACTATTTCGACCCGAAAATCGCAATCCACGACCTACGAGTTTATATACCAAGGCTACTGTACATATTGGTTGCAATATTGAAAATCGTTCTCTACATACTAAGAAAATTATATCGAACTCGGTTGAATTTCAACCGGGTTTTTATTTGCTGAACGCTTGGTTGTCTATTCTGTTAAAAATGGAACAACCGAGTTCTCGTAAAGTTTTTACTTTCTGACAATCTGTCAAATTTACAGAATATCTCGGTTGATAAAAATAAATCCAATCAGCAATAACCGAGTATCGGTTTACTAAAATATTATAGAACGCTGTAAACAAACCGACTTTTCTGTTGCAATTACGGAATTTGGTTCTTTTTGGCTGTGCTGGAATGGTGGTTGAAATAGCTTCGAATCTAGCTTCGAAATTCTTAGTAATAAAACCAGTTTTGTCAGTTACATTGAGTATTGGTGCAAAAAATCGTCATACATTTTACTATTTTCAAATTGCTAGCCAGAGACATAACTTGCAATGCGTTCATGGCAGTAAAAACAGACTATAGCGGAGGATGCCTGCAAATATAATCGCAAAATTAGTATTAAATATTTTCAGAAGATATCAATTAAACGTGCATACTCCTGTTGTAGTCTCTAGATAATTATGTTTTTCCATTTTCACCTGATAGAAAACAGATTTTTTGCACCGTACAGGCGAAATAAATGGTGGACGGATTTTTGAGACCTTATGTTAGCTAAAATAACCGAGTTTTTAAACAGACATAGCCAGCGCGGAATCGACTCGAAGAGAAGTGTTTGACGTTTAAGAATATTGAGCGAATACTCTGTTCAGTTTACCGAGTTTTCTCGGTTTTCGTGTACCGAACTCTTGAATATCCCTGCTTTACCATACTGTTCGGCACATCTTTCATTTTTGCCTGTCAAATATATCATATAGTAACCGAAATTCGGGTTTGGCTCAAAAAATACACTCGAAAACAGAAAATTGATCCGAGTTCGGTGTTATTTTTTAAGTATATATCTTTTCAAGAGATTCGAACGAAGCTGACTGCCCAGACAACCACAAGTCGTATAACAGTGTTCAAATAGTATCGTATATTCCTATATTTAAAGTCAATATAGCAATTAATTGTGGCCTTTATCGTGTTATATTTAAGTTAAATCGTAAAAGGTGCAAATCTTCGACTTATATACGATGTGTCATTTATTCATCGTACTGCGTTACAAACTACATCGGATAAACATCGCAAAGCTGTTTAAATCAAATTTGTTATTACAAATTCAATCGCATACAATATCAAATCAACTCGTTAAAGAAAACAATGGAATTTGCACGTATATGGCCTCCACTTTTGCAAGTATAAGCCATATTCTTTGCATTCTTTAATTCATATTGGCGATAATCACTGCAATGTGTTAAGGGTCTTGAGAATCTGCCATCACTTTGCATCACTTTAAATTTAGTTAATCTTGTAAACCGTTTTTCGACTATTTATCCGTCGTTCCGTCGACAAGTCTCACTTGTGATCGTGATAATGATTGATTTTTTAAATGAAGTAACCTACACGGGAAATAATGCACACATATTTATTGGCAGAAATCCGTGTTAAATTCCACAAAATATTCATTAGTACACACGTTCTGAGAAACTAAAATGAAGTTTATGCGGCAAATGATGTGGCGACCCAGACTACCAAAATGTCCGTAGAATGGAAATCGTTTTTAGGATAAACAAACATGTTTGCAAGTAAACAAATCGTATAGATTGCACGAATTTTGATTATTCGTACAAAAATAGAAGCCATATGCGTGCAAATTTAAATATATGTTTAAAGCAAGTTGATTTTAAATCGCAAAAGATTCAATCTGTAATAACAAATTCCATTTGAAATGTCTTCCGAAGTAATCTAACTAAGTTTGGTGTACATCGTATAAAGATCAATAATTTGCATTCTTAACTAGAACATGAGACGATCTAGACCAAAATTATATTCGATTTTGACTTATAATATAGGGATTGTAATGCGACTTCTGGTTACCTGGATACACATAGTGGTTATTTGTACACATAGGAAGTATGTGTGGTTACACATAGGTATCATTTATTCGAATTCTATAATTTGTATTCTTTACGACTAAACTAGTATATGAGATAATCTTGACCAAAATTATACGCGATTTTGACTCTAAATATAAGGATTTCGGATTCTGTCTGTACATTGTTCTGTGACTTCTGGTTGTCTAGTTACACCGAGTGGTTATTTGTACACATAAGAAGTATATGTGGCTACGAATAGGTATCATTTGTTGATTATAACAAATTATGTGTGGGAAACGTAGATATTATCATTGGTTTTTTATCAGTGTATAGACTTCAGAAACGCTCTCCATGTTAAACGAAAGATTTGCTGAAAGCTGTAGATTGGTACTCCGGAGTGGTTTTTCCGAAGTTTTGCTTTTCGATTGATTCGGATGATTTTCGGAAGATTGTTCCGATTGGAAAAGTGTCCAAAATGTCACGATCTTCATTTTTATGAGTTGAAATGACTACTTGGTCTCTTAATTCTTCAGTCTTTCATTGAATCATACGATAACTACTTTTTCCAGTTTCTAGTTAGTGTGTGTCTCGTGAGATCAAGTTAAAAACAGTTAAAAGTCAAAATGACAAACCAACTGCAGAAATCAACAACACATACTTAGACAATATTACTTTAACATGAAACGTAACACGTCTTTGACAGAAATCGATTAACCAAAGAATTCATGTAAAAACAATGTCGCAAAAACACAAGTAATTGGATTCCATCAAATTGTAAAATTTGGTGAGACCATTCCAGTTATGACAAATATGCTTAAGCTCGTTTCCATCCACATCTACCTCGTTTTTTTGTCGATTTTTGATTTTTTCTTTGCCTTGGACGGGAATCTATCTGTCAAAGGATAAGCTATTTCTAGTGGAATTTTTAATACTTTAAAAAGTGTTACAGTTTATTTAAAAAAAGTGAACAGTTAATTTAAACTTTCTTAGTTTTCCAATAACAATTGTTCTACACATACGCACATAAAAGGAAATGAAAGTGAACATATTTCTTCAAACAGTTAAGGAAACTTGAATAGTAGAGCTTGGTGAGACCATTCATATTACAAAAAATAAATAAATAAAGTTTACGCTTGTTTCGATCAACAGCTACTTTGTTTTCCTTTGCATTTTTTTTTAAAGTTTTCCTCTCCTCTTCTCTCAAACCTTTAGTGGATTCAACCACAGTAAAAATGTACGTGCATAATCGTTCGACGATAATTGCATAAGCTTCAAATTAAATTCAATTGTAACAAATTCAATGGGTTGTTGATCCAGTTGGTTCATACCTGTATCCAATTTTAAGCTTTTCAATAACAAAATAGGATCGGTTCGTTTTGACTACTACTGATTTGCTAACAGCCAATTCCATTAAAACAAAGGTTTTCAGTCTTACTCACAAAATTGATGTTCCAAAGATAATTTTAAGTATATGAATATTGAAAATCGGTGAGGAAATAGTTTAGTAATCGAACTAAATGCGGGTTAGTATTCGTCAATATTGTTGTGCAGTTTTAGAAGTTTCGAGAAAACAAAAACACGAAAATCTCAAAATCCGCGACTATTGTAACATCCTTGAAACCCATAAAAACAGGGGAACATGTTGGGTTTGATTAGTTGGTTCTAGTTGGAAAATATTCTACAGGTTTGTTTATAGAATAGTGTTACGTTGGTGCGTAATTGGATATTCACCAATTGGACTAATTCTTAGAAATCAATAGCATTGATGTATGTATGTATGTATGTATGTATGTAGGAAGCCACCATCCTAGCGTGGGTTTTGCCCTGCATGCGGTTCCACTTAACAGAAAGATCATGCTTTGTTACCGTTCTAAATTCAACATACTGCTGTATGAAGGGCCAAAAGGGGTTGGACAGGCCCGTAAGGAGAGACAATTACGCGAAACCTGCGGGAATAAGAGAATCTCCTTCCAGGCCGATAATCAATAGCATTGATGTGATAAAAAACATCATGGCCAGATTGGTATAGGGTTGGAGGTTTGTAAATACGAACTTTGTGCATTTGGATTTCGGCAAGCAATCATTTTCATCTGTCAATGTTAGGATAGATCGGCGCTTTGACATTGGCTAGATCGATCTCAGTAAGGGTATGTGAAAACGATTTGTGTTCACTTGAGATGGTTGACTTTAGAGAAATTTTAATGAATCAAGAGCTGTAAAAGGCATCCGAGATTCCTCCTTCCTGTGCAGTGCACCAGGTTCACAAATGGATGAGATACCGTTCAGATTTTCATCATTTAAACAGACATACTCCCTATTTTATATCTGAGAATTTTTGAAGATGGGAATGCCGCGAAGTTATTTTGAAACTATATAAAGTTTATATTTTAAACCTTGATAAAACGTTACCTGATACCTGATACCTTTACATCGATTTAACGTAACTTTTTAGTTTGCAAAAAAGATACCACTATTACGGAAAAAGGACCTTCAGTCACGAAAGAACATTTCGCATCAAACGATGAAACAAAAATAAATTTGTTTTCCTCTGATGCTCAACGAAGTTTTCGTCAACCATTCTTTTGCCTATTATATGGCAATTCCAGCAGGACGTCGATTCGAAACATACTTTTAAGTAGGTAAAGTGGTGGTTTCGGTCTACGTCAGTCTCCTGATATCAACCCCATAGAGAACTTATAGAACGAGCTCAAATGAAGTTATCTGGTCAAGCATTTTCAAACAAGGATCAACTATGGACCGTGGTTCTAAGAGATTGGTATGCTATACCAAATGGAACTTGCCAGCGCCTGGTTGAGTCAATGCCAAGAATAGTCCTATTAAATAATGAAGGGTACAGCGGTTACCAAGCGTTATTAACCCAATAAACATGATTCGATTAGATTCCTACAGTATAGTTTCATGTATGAATTTTCACGTGAAATTACTTAATTTTTAATACACTAGCAAATACTTAACTTTACCGTTGAATAGAATAAAATTGAATGAAATCATCTTAAAATTTCGCATTTCTAATGAAAACACTTAATTAATTACACTAATTACACCTAATTAAAAGCGAATTAAATTTTTCAGAAAACAATATTCAAGAGTTAAGTTGAGTTTTTAAAGCAAAAAATAGGCAAAAATAAAAATAAAGATATTCTAAAAATGGAACTAACAAAAATATTAAAAAATATAAATTTACATTTCCTTAAAGTAGAAAGTGAAATACACAAAAAGATAATGAACTAAAATGACTAAAGATGTTTAAAACGCGCTTTGGAAAAATTTGTGTTTAAGTACCTTTTGAAAATATTTTAAACGCATTTTAAATACACAGAAAAAAATAATAAGTTTTAATAAGCGCGTAGCTAACATTTCCCTTCGTTTAATTCTAAGCCAAAGAAGACTTAAGCAGAGAAATTGTTTGCAATATTTCATGCGCCATACAACAATTTTTGCAATCATCCATACAACAGGCTAGATTCAGGCGTTAGCTGGCTTAAATTTACGTGAAGTATCACATTATTTGCTGCCAAATCTAGCATTCTCTTTAAGTGCATAAGATAACGCACAGAATTCAATGTTTCTTTTTATCTGTGTAGTTTGTAAACCAAAATCACTTTTTTTCCGTTCCGATATGATGTCATGAATAGCAAACATTGGTACGTTATACAGAGATATGACTGCTTTCGGTAAACTTATCGCAGCCCACCAATTCAATGTTGTAGAATTCATTATTTACTGAAAGAACAACTTTTAAGTTGATATTTATTGCTTTAAAAATTACACAAATTGTAGTTAGTATAAAATCTGAATACTCTAGTTAAAATATCTGAATTAGTTTGCCCATCTCTTTCCCATATGTATTTTCAAGAGTATCTGTTCTTGTTTTATTCTTTCTATGCCAGTTACACAGAAAAAAAAAATTTTAACAAGCACGTAAAATTTCCCCTCGTTTAATTCCAAGCCAAAGGATGCATAAACGACGAAATTGTTTGCAATCTTCCATGCGCCATACAACAATGTTTGCATTTTTCCATTCAATAGGCTAGATTCAGGCGTTATGTTAAGCCGTATTTACATGAAATATCGCATTAATTTCTGATAAATCTAGCATTTCCTTTATGTGCATTAGATAACGCTTAAGGAAATTTTGAGAATTGATTGTTTATCATTAATTCGTTTCCAACGGTTGTTTCGTATATACCGGGTTTTTAATTGTTCGATGACCAAAATTGACTCGCATCAAACGATTACTAATACCACCGATGGTAAGTCATCTTTCCTTTGTCTGTCATCACTGCTATTCTAAAACTACAATGTCGTATGCCTTTCGTCATCCGTACAGTCAGCTGCTTTTCGTGGAACTCGTTTCGACCAACCTGAGCTGTTCATCAAACATTCCATTTCATTCAGGTACACAACCATTCACTTTCGGAATCATTCACCCTTATCAGCACTGTTTACTGCAAACGTCAAAGTCCTTCTCGTCAAGTCACTAACGATTGCTCATCGCACTTTCGGTTAGGGTCAGTTCCAATCGCACTTGGGGAAAAAAAAACCCAAAACCATTCGCCATCGACCTGCGAAAAGAAAACCCCAGGCTTGCTTCCAATCTCACTTTCAACAACTCCTCCATCTGCGCTGGTTTCTCGCATCTTGCAAGTGCCTCTCCGGACCGGACCGGGTGGGTTTCGCCGCGATGCCATGTTTATTATTACATGCCATTTTTTTTTACAACGCAATCTGGCATCCAAACGGCGGGCCGGTCGAGGTAGGACTTCTTGATCGTCCCAGTGCTCCGGAGTTGAAAGTCAGTGAAATTGGATTGCTAACATACGTTGGTCGCGCAGTCGGGGGCTGCGTCCTCCACCATCATCACCATCACCTTCTGGACCCATTTTTTATATCATTACACTGAACTCCTCATAACTTCGTTGGTACGAACCACACGGACATGTGTGTAGTGCAAAACTTGCTGCACTGGTGCCCAAACCAACAGGCACTTTTTGCTTTGGCAAACGTCTAATCCAATCCAAAGTTAAGCTCGGTACGCATGCAGATCTTTAATTAGAGTCTAACAGAATCTGTAATTTTCCCCTTTTTTAACCGGCAAGAGCAAATCGACCATAAGGTCGACAAACTTCGATGACATTTCGGTTTGGCGTAAATTTGTAGAAACTTTCTCTGAACAACACTGCCTCATTGCACCAGACTGGTTCTTTACTTTGCTACAAACTACCTTTTAAATATCCTTCAAAACTTCCGCCAGCTGTGTGTTGTGTACTGCTGCTACAACTACGGTCAAGGTCGAACACCCGGTAAACCTCACCACCCGCACGCAATTCATTAGCAGTCTGCCTCCCGCCCCCTGCCTCTCGCCTTCGGTACCGAAGCTCTCGATCTAGTTCAATACCGGTCGCAATTATGCCCATCAACGCATACGCCAGTCACGTGTCGAAATTGATGACCCGTAGCCAAATCGTCATTATTCACTATCAGTATGCACCAGTAACCGAAACTTTGCCCCGTGAGTTCATTAGCACCACCAGCTTGCTTTCCATCCAATTCAATTGACGAGGCTCAGGCCCAGCACACATCCAAATCCGCTTAGTGACTTCCAGATTCTCACCTCAGTGCCAGTATCAGCGCTAATCCACATGCCACTAATCTGGGCTTCATTGTAACTGTCAGCTTTGCTTGTTTTCACTCCCAAATTCCTTTCACTTTTCTTCGCCTCTTCCCAGCACACGGACAACAACCAACCGGGTCAGAGTCTTGCCCGCTTATCACACTTTCCCGAGCTTGGAATCAATAATAATTGATTTATACCCAACACTTCTTCTTATCATGCACTTTCAGAACAATTCCCCCGTCTGTCTTGCTCGCACACACGCTTTTGATTAACCGCCGTCGCGCAGCGTGTCGTCGCCGTTAGCTCCGTTCTGTTGCACTTCTGGCTCTACACTGAGGCCGTTTTCCACGGCTACACGCGACGATAGGCCTCCTCCTCAGCCGTGATGGCAGCTCTCGCTACTTCTCTCGCTCTCAGGCGTGTGTATTTTTTGGACTACGTCGCTTTTGGTCGTCGATTTTCCACTGCCTCGCCGTCGTTGATCTTTGATGGTGTGCAGTTCATTCTACTGCTATAGAACTGTTTTCCCTCTTTTCCCAAACACAAAAAAAAATGAAATAGTCAAACGGCACTTTATAGCTTTAAAGGTTTTTCCGCCCTCCGAATTTTTCTTCTGGAAAGAAAAAACGATTTAATGGTCACCACCGCTCTCGGTACCAGAACCCGTACCGACGCCACTCGACGGATATATTTTTGTCCATTAACGATTATTATTATACGAGCTGCAGGCGATTTCAATCCGATCATAAATTATTTTGCTAGAAAAGGTTTGACTTGGCTGCGACAGAATTGTTTTCTTCTTCTTCTTCTTCTTCTTGTTCCAAGTCTTTGGGGTCGTTTTTGGTTGAAGTTATGCGATTCAATTTCACAGGCCGTCGTCCTGAAGTGCAACACCGGACTCCGCGATCGATGGCGGTGAGCTCCAATGCTGTCTGAAATGAAAGCAAAATGTGCAAGTGAATTAGTCGTTTGGATTTGGTAGGGTAGATTTATGACGATATTTATATATATATTCTCAGTGGTGCCTCGTCCTCACGATCAAACTATTTATCGAATAGCTAATGAGTTGTATCTTATCACATGTTTACATTCACGATTGTTTCACTAGACTCTTAGATTTCCCTAAAAATGTGAAAACATCCCTTAAAATGAGAAAAAGTACAATTCCCTGTTATTGTTAATTTTCGCCTACAAGTAAATTTACTTTAAATCATCGAGATGAATTGCTTTTTTTTATTTTGTTTAAGAAGTTATCAGAAAGCACAAACCTTTGTAATCACGCCGCATAGAAAAGAATAAAATTGGTTGACAGCAGTTCCTATACTTGAAAAAAAATCCTACCTGTCCCAAAATTATTTATGGAGCTTAACCATTGCGAACCGTCCATAACCTATATCGTCTGTTTAAAAGCGGCGGATTGGGGAGGGTGTTGATCAGAACACATGCTCCATACAATTTAAAAAAAAATGTATGGACAAACAACCACAAGTTTGGCTAGTTACTTTGAATTATGGAAACGCCTGGTGAGATAGTCAGTAAAAATTAAAAACATAAAACTTTTGAAAAAAATTAGTTCAAAAATTATCATACGTTTTTATGTGTTAGTAGCTGAACCCTGTACAAGCGGTGCTACGCTTGCAACGGAGTGACTGAGAATAATAGAACTGGACTGTTTATGGTTGTTTTTCGGAAAGAATTTTTTTTTTTCCTTGACTAAGCAGGGGTTTAAACTACTATCAACACATGCTTGTTACCTGAGAAATGTACATTTTTTATTTTAGTTGCCTGGATAAGTCTCATTATTTGTGAAAATTTGTGTTTCATTTGTATGTGAGCCCCCCTCTTTCCAAAAAAGGGAATAGGTCTCGAATTAGACCATAAAAAAATCTCGCCTCCAAAATCCCAAATTTGGTTCCATTTGCTTGATTAGTTCTCGAATTATGCCGAAATGTTTGTTTCATTCGAATGAGAGCCCCTCCCTTTCAGAGAAGGGAGTAGCCTCGAACCACCATAGAAAAATTTCTTGCCATAAAAAAACCTCCACATGTCAAAATTGGTTCAATTTGCTTGATTAGTTCTCGAGTTATGCAGAAATTTGTGTTTTATTTGCATGAGAATCCCCCCTTTTAAAAAGGGGAGGAGTTTCAAACTACCATAGACATATTTCTTGCCTCCAGAAATCCCCACATGCCAAATTTGGTTTCATTTGCTTGAATAACTCTCGAGCTATGCAGACACTTGTATTTCATTTGTATTAGAGCCCCCTTTTTAGAAAGGGGAGGGGTCGCTTACCACCATACAAACATTTATTGCTTTTAAAAACCGCCACACGCCAAATGTGGTTCCGTTTGCTTGGTCTAATCTTTCAAGAAAGTATGTAGGAACAAGGTAGTTCTTTGGTCCCGAGACGGTGAAAACCATGGTACCCCAATATAATACATGTTTCCATAATGAATACAGCAATTAGGGAAAAAGCATATTCAATTACCTTTCGAATGCGTATAAATTTGTTAAAATCGGTCCAGTAAGTTTTTGAAAAATGCATTTAAAAAAAATTGGAAATTTTTCGGACCATCCTTATGCAGAAACGGTCATCCTAATGACAAAATTTTTAAAAAAATGCGTCTAATATTTTTCGATACGAAACAAAACTACCAATTTTTATGAAATTCTGAGAGATCGTATATCTTTTTTATATAGAATTGCTGAATAATAGCAGTAGATGTGCTTGTAATAGCTATGCACAAAGCACTGTCACATGCCATCATGAAGAAAAAATCGATGCGATTCAGAAGAAAATCTCCATCGTCGTTTTCTTGTCCGCTGAGATTTTCAAACGTATTTCGGTAAAAATTGTAGGTCATATTTAATTGAAAATGACAATCGCTAGCGTTGAACACGATCAAAAAGAAACAAATAGTGGCATCGATTTGATTGAAATACATTCCCTACGAAGACCCAAGCTTCAGTGTTAATATTTATTTAGCCAATTAGAAACAACAAAACAACTGCTTCGCTAACCTTAGCACTAATAGATAAAGTAGCGATAAAAACAAATATTAGAACGTTCGCTTCTTGTGTTGATTCAATAACAATGTTGCAAAAAAAAAAATTGGTTCGAAAATGTTGAGTGAACAAACTTGTTTTCTGTGATAGGATGGGTCTCACTAAATTCTGCTATTCGATAAAATATATGTTTCCTGTGGATGCGCTAGTTCGTTCTAATGATTTTTGAAATTTTCTACCACGTTAAGGTTCGGTTAACTTACATGCATTTTCGTAAAAATCAAAAGCAGTCGGTGATCTATGTACTGTAATAACTGCATTACTGAAGATGCTTCGAAGTAAATTGAGCGTTAATCTTTTGGATGATGGAACTATTCGAACTAGCTGAGCTTATAGTCACGAGAAATATCATAATATTCTCGGAATTCGAGTTATTCATTTTCTCAAGCTATATGCAAATGCAGTTATTTTATCATTACAGGGTGAAGGGTAAAACCTTGGACTGAATCCATACAAAAAAACAACAAGTCCATAGCTTGCCTAAAAACAGAAGATAGCAAGAGTCTAAAGATGTCGGATGCTGACAAGTGTTAAAAATATACCAAACAGGAAATAAATTGAAAATTAAAATTCAAACAAGCTTTTCATTTTTATGATCATATGCTTCACTGACAGGAATTCCCACTCACCCTGTAAATGTTGTCCCTAGACTCAGTCGGTAAAGGCACATTTTCAAAGCAACACCATGCTGAAGATGGCTGGATTCGATTCCCGTTCTGATCTAGGAATATTCCGTAATATTTTTCGCCCCCCCCCCTGCCGTTTACTCTTTGTGGATCGATTCTCTTCTGTGAATAACGCGACTGCAAAACCATTTTCCAGAGAATTTATTGTTCAATGTGCAACAACGTTTTCAGTCGGCCACAAACTCAATTATTCAACCGTGATTAACCAAAAAATTCCCTTATATTCGTACAAGCTTTTGATTTTGTCCATAGTGCAAATTTAGAAGAAGACTCAAATCATAAACCTAATAATTATGACACAATATATTTTTCTTCTCTTTCCAGGTTTGTATTGCACGTTTTGAATAGAACGTTAGAGCTAGATATACAGAGCTGAAAACGGCATCGAGCTGATTTGCGGCTAACCCAGAAGCTGATTAGCAGAAAATATGTGTAATTTTTCTGCGGTTGTTCAACTTTGATGGTGGTAAGCTGGATCATATGTTATCTTCTCGGATCAAATCCCTAGCCACTACTTTGGGCTGCTCGCGGAGCAACACAAAACATTCATAGTTGGTAACAGTAACCTTATTGTGACCTTATTGTAAGTTACATAATCAACAAGCGTGTTGCAAGGGTTTATCGTTAATGTTAGACTCGATCAACGCAATTTTTAGCAGTACATCATGCTATGAAATGTAAATTCGCATCGAAACTTATTCCTTAACCGTAATGGCCATGACTGTAATGATGTGGGTGCGATGGGCGGGGCGGGGTTTAGTCGTTTAATTTCGACGCACCTTAAGGTAGTTGTTTGCCAGCATACATAAAGGCGTTCTTCTCTAACAGATTGAAAATGACTATAACATCACTCGAGCTTTAGAAGTTCAGATGTTAGACGTTTTCCGCCTCCGACAATATTATTTTTCAAAAATTTATTTCATTATTTTTAAAATAAAAAGGGAAATATCAGAAAAGAGATGTATAAACAGCCAGACAAAAAAGCTAGAGAGAGAGAGAGAGAGAGATACAAAAATAGAAAGAGAGCTGAAAAGTTAGAGAGAGGAGATAAAAAGTTAGAGAGAGAGAGAGAGAGAGAGATAAAAAGATAGAGAGAGAGAGATAAAAAGCTAGATAGAGAGAGAGAGAGATAAAAAGCTATAGAGAGCGATAAAAAGCTTGCGAAAGAGGAAAAAAAGTTAGAGAGATGAAAAGCAAGAGAAAGAGAGGAAGAGAAAGAAAGAAAAAGCTAGAAAAGGAGAGATTAAAAAATTTAGAGAAGGAGATAAGACAGTAGATAGAGATAATGGGCGAGGGCGAGAGATAAAAAGCTAGAGATAAAAAACGAGAGGGAGAGAAAGTGCGAGAAATAAAAAAGCAAGAGAGGGAGAGGAAAAGGCGAGAAAAGAAGAAAAAAAGCTGGAAAAAGAAGCAAAAACGATAGGAAGAGAAAAAAGCGGGGAAAAAATAGCGCGAAAAAACAAGCGCGAAAAAAAGCGAGCGAAAGAAATAGCGAGAGAAAAAAGCGAGAGAAAGAGAAGAAAGCGAGAAAAAGAGAAGAAAGCCTGAGAAAGAGAAAAAAAACAAGAGAAAGAGAAGAAAACGAGGAAAAGAAAAGAAAGCGAGAGTAATAGAAAAAGGCGATCGAAAAAGAAAAACGCGAGACATAAATGAAAAACGGTAAAAATAGAGAAAAAAAGCGAGAGATATAGAAAAAAGCGTGAGACAGAGAAAAAAGTAGAATCGAGATAAAAAAGCGAGAGTCTGAAAAAAGTGAGAGACAGAAAAAAGCAAAAGACAGAGGAAAAAGCAAGAGACAGAAAAAAACGAGAGACAGAAAAAAACGAGATACAGAGATAAAAGCGAGGGTCAGAGAAAAAATAAGAGAGAGAGAAAAAAGTGATAGTCTGAAGAAAGTGAGAGACAGAAAAAAGCGAAAGGCAGAGGAAAAGGCAAGACACAGAAAAAACGAGAGAAAGAAAAAAACGAGAAACAGAGAAAAACGAGAGACAGAGATAAAAGCGAGCGACAGAGAAAAAAGCAAGAGACAGAGAAAAAAAGGAAAGACAGATAACAAATCGAGAGACGGAGAAAAAGCGAGAGATAGGCGAGAGATAGGGAAAAAAGCGAAATACAAAGGGAAAACGAAAGACAGAGAAAAAAAATGAGACAGAGAAAAAAGCGAGAGAGAAAGAAAAAAAGCGAGGGATTAATAAAAAAGCGAGAGATGAAGGAAAAAACGAGCTACAAAGAAAAAGCAACAGTTTTCTCTGTCTTTCGCTTTTATCTTTGTCCTTCGTTTTTTTTCTCATTTCTCGGTTTTTTAAATCTTTCGCTTGTTTCTTTCTCTCTCGCTTTTTTCTATGTCTCATGTTTTTTCTCTGTGCCTCGTATTTTTCTCTGTCTCACGTTTTTTTTCTTTGTCCCTCGCTTTTTTTCTGTGCGGAAGACAGAGAAAAAAGCGAGAGACAGAGAAAAAAACGAGAAAAAGTGATAAAGCAAGCGAGAGAAAAAAGTGTTAGAAAGAGAGAAAAGTGAGGGAAAGAGAGAAAAGCGAGGAAAAGAGAAAAAAAAGCGAGGGACATAGAAAAAGCAAGAGAAAGAGGAAAAAGAGTGGGAAGGAGAAGGAAGCGAGGGAAAGAGGGAAAAGGTAGGGAAAGAGATAAAAACGACGGAAAGAGAAAAGGGGAAAAGAGAGAGAGAGAATTTAGGCTCATTCCTAACACATCGCACCTGAGTCTTAGTAGTATTCTTGTGTACGTTTATCAACCATGTTTACTTCAAATCATTCACAGTGAGACATTGACAGTTGCATTCCAGCCAATTTATGTTGTCTTTGACTGTGAATATATTAAATTTTGGAAAATTTAGAGCTATGTTCGTTCACAATGCATTCTCAAAAAAGTCAGATTACGTTAGATTTCGATTATTTGTTTAACTTTCCATTTCGGGATGCATCGTATTGTGCAGCAGGTGCATTTCTGTGGTGAATTATGCTGTAAAGAAGTTGAGTAGAAAGTGTTTTCAAAATACAGCGCACGGTCTCAGCAGAACGCGGTTTTTATCCAACATACAGCTCTTCACAAAGTATTGCCAGTGGCGAAAAAACTGTGCACAGTTATTTGGAAAATCCATTGTGGTCTGCATCTAGGCTAGCTAAACAGCTGAAATTGCCCAGAAATACCGTATGGCGTGTTATCAAACGGTATAAGGAAACATTGACGACGATTCGGAAGCCTCAAGCCAATCGTCGGAGTGGAACTGTCGACCGGAAACTGCGTGGTAAGATTTTGAAGACGATTAAGAGGAATCCCAATCTGTCGGACCGTGATTTGGCCAGAAAATTCGGTGCTGCCCATAGTACCGTGAGGAGAATTCGACTCCGGGAAGGAATCAACTCGTATCGAGCTAGCAAACAGCCAAATCGGACCATAAAACAGAATAGTGTGGCCAAAATCTGTGCTCGGAAGCTATACGACCAGGTGCTGACCAAGTTCGACGGATGTCTTCGGATGGACGAAGAAACCCTTGTCAAGGCTGACTTCGGGCAAATCCCAGGTCGAAAATTTTACTTGGCAACGGCTCGGGGGGATGTTCCAGCCAAATTTAAATTTGTTTTTGCCGACAAATTTGCACGAAAATTCATGATTTGGCAGGGCATTAGCAGCTGTGGCAAAAAAACGAAAGTTTTCGTTACAAATAATACAATGACGTCGGAACTATACCAAAAAGAGTGTCTCCAAAAACGAATGTTGCCGTTCATTCGATCCCACTACCATCCCGTAATGTTTTGGCCAGATTTGGCAAGCAGTCATTACAGCAAAGTCGTTCAAGAATGGTATGCAGAGAAAGGGGTCCAGATTGTTCCGAAAAACCTTAACCCACCCAACTGCCCCCAGTTCCGCCCTATTGAGAAATACTGGGCAATCATGAAGAGGAGACTCAAGGCAAAGGGAAAGGTTGTCAAAGACAGATGAAGACCTGGTGGAATAAGATAGCTAAAACGATGGACGAAGAAGGTGTGCGCCGCCTAATGAGCCATGTTACAGGAAAAATTCTAGAATTCCTTCGAAACCGTGACGAATAATTTCATCCGTATTTTTTCTTAAAAGTATGAAGAAAACACTACATTAGTATAAAAAAAAATCTTGAATTCGATAATAAATAACTGAAATACAGGCAATTGTTTTTGTTCCAATTCTATCTGAAGCAAGCTTTAAAGCTCGGTTCGCAGAACTTCATAGAGTTCAAACGTATTTTACAGAACTGGATGCAAAAGTTTAGAAAAGTTCAGCAAACTTCAGTAAAAGCATTTCAGAACTTCATGAAACTTTACAAAACTATTTTAAAGTTGAAAAAAAAAAACAGAATGATTCGCAGAACTTAAAGTTGGTAGAAAGTTTTCAGGCAGGTTAGTAGGTTTCAGCAAACTCCAGACAATTTAGCGCAGAATTGTTGATAAGTAAACCGAACGTTACAAAATTTTGTAGGAATTCAGCCAAGTTGACACACTTAACTTAAGTAGGCATTCACCAATACGTTATTGTTGGTTTGCATCGTTCTTTAGTTTGGTTATAACCTGCTAGTAGACGAGTTTGAGATCATAGCAATCAACATGTTTTGGTTGATTATTTTCGAGAGGGGATAGGTAAAACGAAGGAGCGGGTTGAGGAAATTATCGTTGCAGCAAATCGTGAACTGGCCTATTTCATATCGCTATCCCACACATGCGCGGAATTGCACTAACACAATATTGTTAGTTTATGTACAGATTGTGAAGCTGAAGAAAACATTTTCATGATCGGAAAGCAATCCGCATGCTTTAAATAAGTCCCTGCAACTGGGGACTTTATTCCATGGCTATGAAATTTTATTAGTCTAATGCTTGTTGCGAATAAGCAGAGGGATTAACGTCTAAATATTGGCAGTTTTAGTTATATATTACATACAGCTTCATCAAATGTCTCAGGTGCTGCATAAACAGTTTTATTTGATTTACGTCGGAGTTTTTTCCAAAATGAAATTACGAATTCCTCGGTGAGAATGAAAAATTTCATCTAGTCTATTTAGTTGTCAAAATTTAACGTAAACCATGACCGATGAAAGCGGCTTTAGGTGGCAAATCTATGTTAATTGCACTAGTGAGCATCTCACAATAAAGGCTTGTTTCAGTTTTTGAGCCCAACCCTAGTAGCACACTTGTTGCCACTCCGTTGAGATAACATAAATATGACTTGCTAAGTCATAGTCAAGTTACTACAACTACTTATAATCGTAGTGTGCTACTTGGGAATATTTGAATGCAACTTCAAATCTCAAAAGGTAATCTTTCTTCTTGCGGCTTAGCAATATTTCGTTAGTTGTTCCTCAATATCCAGAAGTTTCTCTAAAATTACGTCGAAAATCTCTAAAAGATTCTATAACGTGCTGTAACTAGAGAGCGAGAAACGTTATTAATATTAGTAGACAACGGATTTTTTTGGTCAATTTAGATAAGATCACCATCTGAATTAATAGTGTTGAGAGGAAGTTTAATGGTACCAACAAATAAACTGTGTGAATTATGACGAAATTAAATCTTGAACCTATTGTTGGCTGAAGTATTTTGTATAAGTCTAAACTAATATGAACCTACAATTCCCAATTCCACCCTAATCATCCGAGCGCTCAAGTACACCAAACACCCAACACTCTTTCCGTTGCGATCCTCAAAAAAACCAAAAGCCCAGCTCAGAGAGACGATTCGCATGCATGGCAGTCCTATGTTCCGTACACTGACTGTGGCGACTTTCCCCACGGCCTGACACACCCTGATGCTCTTGGATGACTGTCCTCCTCCTCCTACTCCTCCTCCTGTCAAACAGGCTGGGTGTGTTGTCTACCGCCGTACATATCGCATCGTTCTGTGTTGTGTAGCATATTAGTTTGTTGGTAATTAAATTATTTAGAATAACCACCACCGACCGCGCCAGCACACGAGGGCCAGTTCAGTGTGTGTCTCATATGGCGAAATTGGAGATGTTCTAGCAGGTCGCGCCGCATCGCTGTCGCCCGTATGCACACAAAACACCGTTCCAAGACTTTTTCCGCGAACAAAACTGCTAGTTGTTCACATGGCAGGGAGCTGGAGATTATGATTTTTTTTTCTGTCCCAACCACGACAACCCCGACAAACATGCTGCAGTTTGTGAAGCATACAGAACTCGGTTTTAGGGATACAGGACATGCATGATGAAGTTGGCGATTTTCGGTATAGTTGCAACAGCGTCACCAGCGAGCGGTATGAGGGCTTCCTGGAAATGATTGCCTTGGCTGTGACTTAATTTTGGCTTTTAATTTCGTGGTCCGACCGACACACGGAAAGTTGTTGGAGATGATGGAAAGTTGGGTTTAATTGAGTTATGAGATTGTCTTTGTTAATTGTTTCTGGTTGCTTGCTGCTTGAACCAGTTGAGTAGTAGTGCTGGTTGCAGCACATGTTCATTGGTTGAATTGCACCAGATGGTTCGTTCCGTAGTTCCATGAAGCCAATAAAAACAATGAAAACAAAACTAAGATAGGATTCCTGAAAGTAACCGCCGGAGCAAAGAGGATCGTAAATTTGTGATGGGCCGGGAACCGGTTTGCCATGCATGCACTGAAGATATGTGGCGCAGGATCACAGTTGGTCGGGAATTTGCTGCGTTGTTGTTTTGACGGCCGCCGCATGTTGCTTTTTATTTTCTTATCCAAAGAGCACATATCACATCGGTAGCGACTGTTACAACAGGTTCATTGTACCGCAAGGAAGCTCACGTATCGATGTTTCACTGTGTTGTTCCCTTGAGGCTAAAAATTGCCCTGCCAACTGGCAAGGACCAAATCCACCGGCGAAAGCGGTGCCACATTTAGGTCGATCAAATCCATATCCGTGAAGCACGCAACGATTGAAAGCAGGGGGAAACGCTACGTTTGTGCTGTCCATCAATGTTTGCCGGATTTGTTATTGTTGTGTTTCGCGAAAAAAAATAAATAAAGGAAACGAATCGTATCTGGCATTGGTTCGATTGGATTTCGTTCCGAAAATAAAGCAATTTTCAGTTGACTTTCCACGCAATTGTGAAAGGTTCTGAAACCGGACCACCGCCGAATGTGACTATCGAGTTCAGGTCGTGGGAAACCGGTAATCACATCGACGACGGTGAAACCTTGACACAGTTGGCCGAACGTCATCGCTCTCGTTGATGAGTTTTCCCCCATCTTCTTTCGAGTCCAACGACGGCGGAATGAATAATCAGAACTCATTGACAAGATTTCTTCTTCGCGACCACGCGATGTCTGACCGTCAGTCGTCGGCGGATGAATGGATCGGGAAGCGGTTTGTTTCTCCGATAGCCGGTGTCATTGTCTGGCGGGTCGGGTCGGGTTTGGACTTGCAAAGTTGTTTAGTTTGATAGATGGCATGGTCGCCTGATTGGGATTAATTGATGCGAAAGGCGATGGGTGGTAAGGGACGTGTTTTTGTGTGCGGAAAAGCCACAGCGAGAAGTGCATTGATTTGACCGATTTAGTTGAAGCAATTAAGGATTGATTTAGCATATCGCCTTCTTCTATGCATGTCCCTTTGATTTAGCATAAATTGTGAACCGGGACGGGAGAAAATAAAATAAGGCCTGTACTCGAAAAAAATGCACCAGACAAAAGTGTTCGCCAAAAATTTAAGTCGGATTTCCTTGAAACTTTCAGGGAATGAACTCATACATATGCATTATGTATCGGCATAATTACTTTATTCAATTTCCTTTCCATCGCTGACAGCCCGCACCTTTCCCTTAAGACCCCTTATTACATTTTGTGCAATGGTGGAGCCGACCTTTTTGGCCACTTTCATCCATTCTTTCTTCAACTCCAGCTCGTTCTCAAACACTTTGGACGATTTTCGAACTTTGGCCTTCATTATGGCCCAAATCTTTCCACCGACCAAATCTCTGGTGAATTGGGGGGGTTGGCGGTTTTTGGTACAAAAACAACGTTATGTCTCTGCACCAATCCAACGTCGAGCGCGCGTAATGGCATGATGCCAGGTCCGGCCAAAATAATGTCTCGCATCCATGAGATCGCAGGAAGGGCAACAGACGCTTCTGGAGGCACTAGGTGTGGTAAATTTCGCTGTTGATGGTTCCCATTGTGATATACGGTTTACTCAGCTTACCGCATTGATATATTACTTGCCAGAGCAAGTATTTTTTGCCGAATTTGTCCACTTATGACCTTATGTCTTCCGGAACATCAAACCGTGATTTGGCAACGTAGAACTCCAGCCCCGGTATCTGCTTTGCATCTGCCTTGATGTCGGTTTTGTCATCCATAACCACACACATCGGTTTCGTTAACCACTCTCGATACAGCTTCCTTGCGCGGGATTTGGCCGCTGTGTTTTGCTGATCACGCCGGTTCGGTGCCTTGCGAACCTTGAATACACGAAACACAGCTCGTGTCATGGTTTGCTGAACGAACCAGGCGGAACAGGTTCGAATTACACTTGAAATAATCCAACACCTTCCGGGCCTTCACAGGGTCAGCTGTCTTCGATTTTCTTCCACTTCCAGCCCGCCGCTCGGTCGGCTGGGACAACTTTAACGAATTTATCACCCAAAACACAGTTGTATGGGTGATTCCCAGTTGTCTTCCGATCCATCTCATGGTCGCACTCGGATTTTCCATGACGGCGCGTAAAATTCTCCGGCGATTTTCTTCTTGTTTCGATGACAACTCAATAATTACTGAACTGATGAAATTTGTACACATGTAAACAATTTACTCCAAACTAGTTATACTCAGATTTTCATCAATTTTTACCCACGGACAAAAAAGTTACAAACGGATAAAAATGGTGCATTTTTTTCGAGTACAGGCCTTAGTTCAGGTTTCGGTTTTGATGAGTTGTCAAACATCACAACTGCAATGCATCACAAATCACAATGCAAACTATTTCAGAAAAAAAGTAAGTAGTAGTTTTAAGAAGAATTACGAGTGCTAAGAGATTTTCTTATGAATCTTGAGAAAAATCCAATCGTATTGTTTTTTGGAAAGATATATTATGGGAATAAACTTCTGTCAATTCTAAGAACAATCATAAAACCGGTAGTCTTCCACGACCACGAAACATGGAAATTTCTCGTGGAGTACCAATGCGCTTTTGGTGTCTTTAAGCGGAAGGTGTTGCGTACGATCTTCGGTGGAGTGCAGATGAAAGTCGGAACACGGATAAGGCGAATGAACTACGATTTTCACCAGTTGCTGGTAAAACCTCCCATAGTTCAGACCGCTAAAACCGGTCGACTACGGTGGGCTGGGCATGTTGTAAGAATGTTTCACGGCAGCCCAGTTAAATGATTCCCGATAACGAACCGACGGGCACAAGAAGAAGAGGCGTCAAACGAGCAAGGTGTATCGATCTAGTAGAAGGCGACCTGTAGTGCAGTCATGAACCGAGGAGAATGGAGACAACTTTTGTTCACACCAGAAGGCACCCGACCTTAGCCTGATTGGTGAAGTAAGCAAGTAAGCCATCCTTAACTCACATTTTCTTAAGAGGGCGAACGCTGTACAAAGTTCAAAGAAAACAACAGTTGCGCCGTTTCAAAGCTGGATGTCTTTACTGACAGCACAACACTCATACCACTACACTGGTAGAAACCCGGAGTAATGATTTGACAAAGTAAGAAAAAATTGTATACGGACACGCTTTATGGTCGGTCCGCTCAAAATGATAAGCAAGCTGAGATACAAATTCTATGATTTACTCGATATGCCGAATAGGATTTGCCTAGAGTTCTGAACAAATTTCCCATTAAAATATTGTTCCACTTAAATTTAAAGTCTCTGAGTTCGGATACCTTCGTAGAGGTCGCAACAAAATTAGATCATAATAGCAAAATAATTCAATTAAAACTTACTCTCGATTCCGGGTTTTCAAGATTTTCTCACAATCCCGAAATGGGCAAAATTTACTCCACACTGCGCTTTCTTCATACTCCTTAAATCGTATTATCCAAATTACATCTAGACCAGACACAAAAGTTTCAGATATGTGAAGCTTCCAACATAATCAATTATTAATATGAATTGAGGAAACACTGAGCAAATGTTCTTAAGGAATTTCAGCTCTTATTCACCTGTCAGAAGACTCTTTGTGTTGGGAGCTCAAGTGACATCTCAATGACATCTCCTGGGCGCCCATTTAAAAACACCACCCCGAAGAGGACTGGCGGTTGAACCTAGCTAAACGGCTCTTTGTTTGGAAGAAATACCAATGCAGAACCAACTCTCGGGAAGGTAAGCCTGGTCCTCTAGAAGTAGGGGGTTGGTGTCAGGCCCTGTGAGCCAAACCGTAAATCTAGCAATGGCAAATCAACAAGGGAATACGGATCGGAACAATTGGCGAAGACCACATCGATGAAAAAGCGACGACTTGCTATTAGAATTCGGTACTAAGTCCCTCAATTTCATCGGAAGCACACGCATACTCTCCGATGGACTGAAGGTCCGCGGGTTCGGCATCGTAGCGCTGTAGAAGGTGTGTTGGAAGGCACCCGTGGTAGAATACCATCCTACTGGAGCTGTGGCAACACACGTGAGCTCGGAACAGCTTTCATCGTGATGGGCGATATGCAGCGCCGCGTGATCGGTTGGTGGCCTATCAACGAAAGAATGTGCAGGCTCAAGAAGTCAAGGGTTAGTTCTTCAACTTGAGCATAATCAACGTGCACAGTCCACACACCGGAAGTTCGAACGCGAGTACGACCACTGCCCAAGTCACGACATCAAGATTATCATAGGATAACTGAATTCTCAGGTTGGTAAGGAGAAGGAGTTCAAACCGACAATTGAAAAGTTCAGCGCCCACCATCTGACGAACGACAAAGGCCTATGTCGCACTGATTTCGCCGCCTCCAAGAACATGGCAATTCGTCGTACCTGGAAGTTGTGCGACGTCGTACCCCTAGTAACACACTTATTGTAATTCAGCTGAGAAAACATAAATGTGACTTGTTTAGTTATAATGAAGTTGCAGCAACTAATTATGATCGTAGTGTGCTGCTTGGGAGCCAGAATCACCACAGCAGATGGAATCGACCACGTTCTCTTTGCTGGATGGCGCTTCTCCGACTGTATCACTATCTGTGATCACTATCTGGTGATGGTTAAACTACGCCCAAACCTCTCCGTCATCAACAATGTACAGTACCGATGGCCGCCTCGGTACGATCTAAGGTGACTGAAACAACCGAATGTCGCCACTGCGTACGCGCAGCATCTCGAGGCACCGTTGCCGGACGAGGGGGAGCTCGATAAGGTTTCTCTAGGTTCTCACTGCTGGAGTGCTGAAGAGGGAAGCAGCCATAAACAACGCAGTTAATGGTACGTAGAACGGAATCGACGGAATGATCGGTTTGAAGAGGAGTGTAGAGAAATTTTGGAAAAGAAAGGACGCAGTGCGGGCGGTAATGCTTTTCCGGGACAAAAACACGAGAGTACTTCCTAAAGCTAAACGCATCCCGCAAAGTCTTTGTGCCGCGAGCCGAAATGTGCTGGAATAAGGATGGAAACGTATTGACGGATGGACGTGAGGTGATTGAAAGGTAGAGACAGCACTTCGACGAACACCTGAATGGCGCGGAGAACGTAGACAGTAGGGACCAAGACAACGCAATGGCTTCATTAGTACGGCCGACGAGGGTAATGAATCCGCTCCCACATCGAGGGAAGTTAAGGATGGCATCTAACAGCTCAAGAACAATATGGCAGCTGGTTAGGATGATATCGAAGCAGAACTCATCAAGATGGACGCGCAAAACTTTGTCTACACCGCAAGTCATTTGTCTACACCGGCTCATAGTCAGAATATGGGTGACAGACCAGCTACCACAGGAGTGGAATCGGTAATATGCCCCGTCTACAAGAAAGGCGTCAAGTTGGAGTGTGGGAACATCCGAGCGATCTCCATTCTGAATGCCACCTACAAAGTGCTCTCGTCTTCCGTCGACTGTCACCCCTAACGAATGAGTTCGTGGGAAGTTGTGAAGCCGGTTTCGTAAACGGACGCTCTATAACGGACCAGATCTTTACCGTAATCCTCCATAGATACCGTAAACTTCAGGTCCCTACGCACCACCTACTCATCGATTTTAAGGCGGCGTACGACAGGATCGACCGCCGAGAACTAGGAAAAATAATGGAAGAAGACGGCTTCCCTTGGAAGCTCACATGAATGATTACACCAACGGTGGACGGTGAAGAGTTCAGGCGAACAATCCAGTTCGTTTGAATCTCGTCGGGGACTTCGCCAAGGTGATGGACTTTCCTGCCTTCTATTCAACATCGCCATAGAAGGTGTCAAGCGACGACCCAACAAACATCGGTGTTGAATTAGAGCTTGTTCAAGCAAATTTGGAGAAGCTATTCAGCTGTTTCTTCTAGAATAGCTGAATAGCTTCTCCAAATTTGTTTGAACAAGCTCTAATTCAACACCGATGTTTGTTGGGGAGCCGGGTTTAACAAACGGGGTACGATTTTCACGAGTTCCAGCCGATTTGATTGCTTCGAGGATGATATGGACATTGTCTGCCAACTTGGTGTTTCCGAGCGACGCGTGCTTAGGACCATCTTTGGTAGTAGGCAGGACAACGGTGTGTGGAACCAAATATTCTTAAGGTGGCAAAAGCTGAAAGGATACGCTGGGCAGGGCATGTTGCGAGAATGCCGGATACCAACCCAGCAAAGATGGTGTTCACTTCAAATTCGGCTGATACAAGAAGGCGTGGGGCACTGTGGGCTACATGGACAGACCAGGTACACAACGAACTGGCGAATTTGGGGCAATCGTCAATCGAGTGTTGTGGCGTGAAATTGTTGATTCGGTGTTAACTGTTTAGATGATAACCAAATAAATAGACTGGACTCTGCCTCAATGCCAGTTCAAGTAGATTCCAAACTTTCTAAGAAAGATATGCTTATCACGAAGATAGTCTGCTGGAAATTCTCAATAGGATTTTTCTTTGATTACAATTCCGATGGAACTTTGATAGATCGCTATATACTAACTATGAGGGGAGCTGCATAGGATTTCGAAATGTTCATTAAAAATTATCAGAATCCTAGTTCCAAGAAAACTTCTTGAGTTCAACTGCTAGATTTTTAAAACTTGAACAGACTTGAACTTCTAATAAAATTCTTAACAGTTCCAGAGTTTTGACTGTTGTTGAGATTAATTTTCTAAGGGAGTTTCTAGAGAAAATATTACAAATTTTAATCATTCCAAAGGAGATAAACAAATTGAAGAGTAGTTAAATAATATATTGATCCTAATTTGATAAGTTTGAAGAACTTAAATAGAAATTCGTGCAAATTTGTTATGTAGTACCATGTTGAATATCTTATACTTCACTACATCATACTAAAACAAAGAGCATTAATGTGGTTTTCCAATGAAAAAAATCATATTAAAAATAGTGTCATATTTAGTCATAATAAAAATAGTGTAATTTTTATTACACTTTTTAAAAAAATGTAATATACTCACATTTTTTTATTTGGCGTTTTCTATACATTTAGTCGAAGATCACTTTTTCTCGTAATTAGACAAAAAAAGTTATAATAAAAAAAATCATTTCTTTTAGTGACACCTTGCTTTAAAGCCGAAAAATAGCTCTATCGTGGTCGAATGGAGAGCTAGAAAAATTGTGTCTGGAAATTATATACCCTACAAACTTGTCTTTGACATCACCCTTTTAATGAGTTTCGTTCAAAAGTTAACAACAGTGCCACCCTAGCGGTGAAATTTACAACTAAGTAACTGTCACCACAAGATGCACAACTTATTTAGGTACAACTTTATATAAAACACTATGATTCGGAAACGTAACCATTAGAAGTTATTAATTTCACCGTGAATAATGGCTTTTCCGATCACTATGCGGAGTTGAGATTCGAACTCGCGACTTTGGCGTGAGAGGGTTGGAGGGTTTCTCTACAACAACTACTTCCTAGATTTGTCCTTAGTCTACTCAATAGTTGACTTAAAACATCCGAAAATATGATCAAGCTGTGGGACAGCTTGTTTGAAGGAAACCTTCCGATCAAGCTTCAACAAATAGGGTTAAGTTTTGTTCGTCAATTGAAGGTTTTTCGCGTGCAGTGAGGAACTGTTGAACTGCAATTCTCAGCATTAACAATAAATTTTCCAATAGTGTTCAAGAGTATTTCAATAAAAAGGTCGATAGAATTGCTGGAATCCTAAGATGTGGACAAAGATGTACAGGTGTAAAACCACTATGATTAAAATGCTACCGTTTATACTTCGCATAGTATTCTAGTCATTATACAATACCAATGAACGATTCAAGATAAAACCCCACATGTTTAACTTTTAACGCCCACCCATCCACTACGACCCTGACACGTTACTGATTGATCGGTTTCCGATCGAATACCGGCCATCGACGTCAATGCGGGACTGCAAACAATGTGATTCACCCGTCCAGCGTTGTCGTCATACTCTAGGTATGTGCAATGCCTACTTAGGTGGTACATAATCTGTACGGAGATTTCAAAACATACGCGACCTTTTACAGCCCCTTTGTGTTGCTGTGATATATGGATTAAAGTTCCCGAAAGTGACTACTGGGCACTTCTCCAACCCGATTCCAAGGTTCATTTCTCAACGAAAATAGCCGACTCAAACCTCGTGCCGGCATGGCTTATCTGCTACAACAACAAACCTGAGCCGCGTTTGTCCACACCTCACGGCTACTCCTGATAAGGGGGCATTCTGAATTCCCATCTAACTACCACAACTAGTCCATCGATCATTGACTAACAAACACGTAACGTTCACTTTCCCGAGCCATGTTGGCTCTCCTAATGGCTGACCGTTGCTTTTATGCTTGCGCATAAACTGCGTGCGATGCCTGTTGCATAAAACCGGTTCCAAGAGCACATTCTTCCTCCCTGAAGTTACACCAATTTCTTCCGGGTGAAAACAAAAAAAAAATCATTCGATAAAATTCGAATCAGACCACCAGAAATCTTACGACTCACGCACCATTGAACTTCGCTAACGGCTAACTGCTCAGCCTAGGTACTTCACGAGGCAAATCGCAAGATAATTACGAAAAAATCACACCACCTCTCCGTTGTGGCGAAATTTACGGGAATAGATACATACCTGTCTGCTGCTGTGTTGCCTGTGATGATGACCCCACGAGGGAGAGCGAGAGCAAATCGTTACTCGAAAAACAAACACGGAGGAAGAGGTACAACGTGATACCCAACGATGTCCACGTTTAACATACAACTGATGTAGCGGTTTGTTGTTGGTGTTGTCTGCCTCTACCGTATCATCGCTTCAAAGAGTTTCGATTTCCTCGCAGCAACTCTCACAGTCTCTCTCGATTCTCCTGCCACTGGCCGTACGAAAAAAAAAATCGACCAACCGCCACACACAACACCATCACCCCATCGTAGTAAATCGAACTCGCACCAACTCACTGGGGATCACGAATACACGTGCTTGCTTCGAAGTGTGCCAGAGAGATTCGAAACCACGATTGCCCCGTTCGATGCAGCATAGAAGGGATGGACTGTATAAATACTCACATCTAGCGTTTGAAGTTATATTTCTCGTACAGGCGCATGAATGCATCGCACCTTGATGCTACATTAAAGTCGCTTGAATGTCTTTCAAGTAGATTAGCTAAGGTAAGCTGTGTGCATCTATAATCATTGTTATAGCTGAAAGCTGGGTAATTCCACTGCTAAACATCGATTTTACTATATGATGTGATCTATAGATGTAGAACGAGGGTTGAAATAGATTTTCATTAGACGAGATTTTCAGTTTTCAGCTGTAACGACAATAGCTTGGAGGATGTAGTATTTTCTTCTAGTTAAACACTATAGATTATACGATTTCACGGTACTTCCTTCCTGCTAGGAAGCACGGTGTAGAGTTAAGGTAACTTAGAAAAAAAACTACGGCAAAAACGGGTCGGATGGATCGATTGGTAACATGATATTTATGATATTTATTTATTTATTCAATCAATTTAGTTCATCGGACTTATTGTCTACATGACACATCACCCATACGTATCCACGTGAATATAACAAGTCTCCTTCAAACAACAAGATTAAACAATTCTTGCGAGCTATCAAGAAAAAATGAGTGGAAAGAAGAGCCGCAATTTATGCACAAACTGTTAGTAGCGAGGGGTTGGCATTCCCTCGATGGGGGGAATATCCAAATTCGCATCAATTGAGTGCCCTGATGGTCCCTCGCATTCCCCAGTATTAGCATGGAATAGTCATAGAACTATGTTACTCGCGTACGACGGTAACAACAAAAAGTAAATGCTGTTCCGAATCCGTAACATGTTGTGTAATCGCCAGGTGTATCGACCGTTTTAAATTCCTGTTGGGTGGTAGTGTACATGAATTTAGTAGGACAAGTTTTAGGTTAGGTTTAAATTTCCTTTCGTTTTAGTGCACTCTCCTCTTTTTTCGTCTCCGCTTCGGTTTTCGCTAACTGCACGGGCTTCGTGCTGTTCTATTTAAATGCATCACTAGGTAATTAAATAATATTGTAATCAGTAAGTTAAATTTCCACCTCAATCAACCTACACGTGTTTCTACCTCATCATTAGACTAATTAAATGAAGAAATCATGTGTATCACAAGTGTAATCCGTACTATTATAATATGCTAAAGAACATCAAAATTAGGCTTAAGCACAATTCAATTTTTACCTCTTAGTAGCTTAGATTAATTTAGTTTTATATTGGTTAGTTTAATAACCGGTTTAATTCCATAGCTTTAAGAATAAATTCACCAATAGAGAAAAAAATGACCAACTACTCAATACTGTAAACACATCAGTCCAAACCTGCTTATCATGCAATCTGACAGAATCGTTGCCCGTTGTCAATCGTGGATGGCGTTGTCAATTTGACCCAATTCGCCTTCCCGCAAGGTTGCTGCTACTAGCAAGGTGCGTTCGACTCCGCTTCTGCGTCAGCTAACTCCTCCTTGCCCTTGACGTCAAGCACCGCGATCTTTACAGCAGGTCTTTGTAGACGCCCTTCGTCGTTTGAATGGTTACCCGTCGTACTTGTCCATCTTTGTTTACCGTACCGATGACACGCCCCTTTGGCCAGCAGTTCCTCGGGAGATCGGGATGAGTGATTACCACGATGTCGCTTTCTTTTATCGAGGGAGTTTTCTGAATCCATTTTGAGCGTCGGGTTATTTCCGTTAAATAATCCCGAAGCCACCTCTTCCAGAAGTGATTTGCCAAATCCTGGGATTGATGCCACCCACGTCGCAAAGCAATCGAGTTGTCATCTAGGAGACTCCACGGTTTCGACCCATCACAACTACCCAAGAGCCAGTGATTCGGCGTGAGCGCAGAAGTTGCGTCTTCCTCGATGGTCACGTGAGTAAGGGGTCCTGCGTTGAGAATGCCCTCAACCTCAATCAGCGCATTTCGAAGTTCCTCATCAGTAGGACGAGGCGATGGCTTGATCTCCGCCGAGGTTTGCTTAACGGATTGTACAAGCCGTTCCCACCTACCTCCCATATGGGGAGTGGCTGGAGGGTTGAAGTGCCAGGAAGTTGTTGAGGATACAAACTCTTGAGCCATCCGGTGCTGCTCGATTGCTTGCAACGCCTGCTTCAGCTCACACTCCGAGCCAATGAAATTGGTACCTCTGTCGCTGTAAAATACAGCTGGCGTACCTCGCCGCGTAATGTAATTACGTAATGCCATAATACATGAATTTGTTTAATAGAGAGCTAGCTAGCGGAACAGGAGCCGTGTGTACTTCTTTGGACGGGCGTTCCGTATAAATCGGAAGAAGTAGGTAGTTGTACGGACCAAGCCCCTCCAATTGCGGAATTTCTTCGCTGGAACCACCACATCTGCTGTCTCGGAGTGTACATGTATGGTAGCACGTAGCTCTTCCACAGGTTCCACTATTTTGACGGGCGTCACTGGTCAGTTGTTTTCCGTCTTGAACCATCTACTGTCATTCGTTATCGATGGTTTGCCATGCCATTTCGTGCCTTCGTCCCACTTTGTGGGAACCCACCGCCAGAGAGCCATGCGGGTTAGATCAAGAATCTCACTGACTCTGGTGGCCACGAACTCACTGTATCTACGATGATCGGCGCGAATCCAGAAAAGTGCGTTCCTGGCATCTGACCAAAACACACACCGCGAGATCTTGATGGACAGCACCTAGATGATCGAATGTGCTAGTCTTGCACCGACGAGCGCCGCTTGTAGCTCCATTCTTGGAATAGTGAGATACTTGAGCGGAGCAACGTGCGTCTTTGCGCTGACGAGTGAACATTCGATTACATCGCTTCCGGCGTATCGAAGATATGCTACAGCTGCACTGCTTTTTTTCACTAAAGTCAACAAATGTATGCACCTGTATTTCTGTCTGACCCCCAGCTGTAGTCTGTAGCACCGTGGAATTTTCAACTGTTCGATCTCCGGAAGAAGCGCCAACCACGCCGGCACCTAACGAAGCACTTTTGGTTCACCTTCTCGTCCCAACCGACACCAGTCTGCCAAATCTCCTGCAGAAGCACCTTAAGATTCATCAGGACCTGGTGATCAGGTAGCTAGCTATGAGACTCAACGGATCGAAAATGGTCATCATGGTGCGTAAAACTTCACGCTTGGTTGGGCAGCGTTTGCCTTCCAGTAGTTCTCTTCCCAATCTTTTCCAGTAGGTGAAGCAGTCGGTTAGAGTGCACCACCACATGCCTAGCACCTTTTCGGTTGCGAGACTGGATGTTAAGTCGAGACTTTTGTCTACTCCTGAATCACCGTGAAGTTCTGAGAGAACAGCTGCTGAATTCGAAATCCAATAAACTGCTTCTAACCGCATGCCAGTCTTGTGTGGAAATAATAATTGAAGTTCAGGAGTGCATTTTGAATGAAAATTGTATGCTAAAACGCTGAAAAACAAATTGAATCTTCTTTGTTGCTTTTTGTTCTTTAGGTCAATATTTTTGGAATGCAAAAAACGGAAAATATACTACATGATTTCCATGTACACGATTCGTACTCTCTCACTTCACTATTGAGCGGTTCCATATCATTTCAGCAACGAGTAATTTTCATATTTTTTGATTTGCATGAAACCTTGCATACAAGTTTTTGGGGAAGAAAAACGCTTTTTTGCATACTTGGTTTGCCATTTTGAATCTAGCCTTACTTATGAGAAGGGCCTATGAAAAATGCACATGATATCTTCAAAAAATTGTATCTCGGAAACGGTTTGTCCGAATGGTTTAGTTTATTCGGCGAAGTTTTAGACAATTGTTGATGCTATATGGAGAAAATATGCACGGTAAAAAAAAAAGTTTGGTTTTTGTGTTTTGAACTAAAATATAGATTTTCCCTTAAAAGTTACATGTCAATATTTTTTTAATTATTTTTATGTTATAGCTGACTGAAAATGCTATCTAGTGCACAGTAAGTTGTTCTGGAGAAAAATAGGTTACAATGAAAAAAAAAATTTAAAAAAAATATTACAATTTTCAAAAAAGCTATTAAGAAAAGTCAAAAAAGTTTGTCACCCTAATTTTATGAAAGTACATCAAATTTTCAAGCAAAAAGTACTTCGGTAGCATTTTTCTAAGATGCACCGTTTAGAAGATATTACTGATTTACTTACAATACTGGTGTATTGTGTTGAAAATTTTTTAAACTGGGCATTATGGGCACATTGGAACCCAGAACTGGTTCTGGTTTGCATCCGAAGAGGACAATTTTTGAACCTCATATATTTATACCGTTCGACGGCTCAAAATGCGTGATTTCAAATATTAGTCTTCAAAAACATCAAGCCATAGACCAAATAGAGGATTTGGACACATCCGGATTCACTGGAACCGATTCCAAAGAGGACAATTTTGGAACCACAAGTGTTTGTACCGTTTGACGGTTCAAAATTAATGGTTTTGAAAATTGATATCCAAAAACATCATATCATAGACCAACCAGGATATTTGGCCACATCTGGATACTCTGGATTCGGTTCCGGTTGGGCCCAAAGAGGACAATTTTGGAACCACAAGTAACTTTGACGGTTTAAAATTAATGGTTTTGAATACTGATAGTCAAAAACATCATATCATAGACCTACCAATGAATTTGGTCCCATCCGGATACTTTGGAACCGGTTTACATGAGGTATAGCGAGGATCAAACAATCGGCTTTGTCTTGATTCATCAGGACATTGGAATTTTTCGGGAAGGAGTTGGACTGCACACGGCAGTGGAAATTTTCCCAATTATGATTTTTTTTAACTTACTTCAACAGGATTCCCGATGTGCTCCCGTTTGCTGTTTCCATTTGGAGGTATGTTACATGGTCTGTTTGCGAAGGGAGCGCTCCGGACTCTGCATTCTCGTAGTTTTCGTTATTGGTCATCTCTTCGTCTACTTCGTCCTGATCCGCTGGCTCGCGGATGTTTGCCTCTGCAGGAGGACCATGACATTCGTCGTGTTCTTCTTCGTCTCAGTCTTCTTCTTCTTCATCTTAATCTTCTTCTTCTCCTTCATTTTGAGCTTCAAATTCATGCGGGATAACGACTTAAGGAGCTTCATCATGGATCTCGGTTGCAAAAGCAAAACAGCTTTCGTTAAACTTGACATCTCTGACCAGGAATAATTCAAGCTGAACAATGCATTAGGTCCTAAGTAACATTGGGAGACTCTCTTCGTCGACTTTTTCTTTGCGTTCCTGCGGCTATGTAAAGACATGTTCAAGTATTTTCAACACACAGTACGGTAATATAAAGTGTAATTAAGGATCCAATATGTCAAGAACACAACAACACACAGTACGGTAATATAAAGTGTAATTCAGGATCCAATATGTCAAGAACATCAACAAATCGTTTAATAGACAAGCAATTAACGAAATAGAAACTCGACGAAGAGAATCTCTCAATGTTACTTAGGACCTAATGCATTGTTTAGCTGGAATTCTTTTCTTAATTCCACAGACGGTGCATAGCCGACCATTACAGCGGGTTTGCTTTTCGGGTCCAATTTTCTTCTTTGTTGAGCAGCCACCCATGACAATGCTCTACAGCCAAACACACGTAGCTTGCCTAAATCCGGTTTTTTGAGCGAAAAGGGCATCTATACAGTAGTACTTGAACCAAGGACGTCATCCTTTGCCTAACATCCCACTAAGGGATAGGTTGAGGCACGGACGATTCCGCCACCTCAAGAGGCAAAAGGTGACGTTTGAAAATCGCTCATGTAGCACTGATGGCTTTGTGTTGAGGTGGCGGATTCGTCCGTGCCTCGTCCTACCCCGGAGTGGAATGTTACGCAAAGGGTGACGTCCTTTGTTCGAGTACTACTTTACCCATGCCCTTTCGCTCAATTTTTAATACTTCTTTTCTATTTCCAACCTACCGTACACTGACAGAACTTTCAATACTTACTCTTCATATCTTTCATTCTAGCAAAAACTTACTGTCCACTCTTGGTGCCTCGTGGTGATGAGCGAACATCTCCTTCTACATCATAATCGTTACTCCACGCACGGAGAATACAAAAAACATAACAATTAGAGTATGTCTTCTCGATTTGCTCGCTCAATGTAGCAACTTCGGAGCGTAAGATTCAATAAGCATAGTACGAACTTTTTCGACAATCGTCCGATTGAATCTTTCAGGCCCCCCGTTTTGCTGTGGAGTATAGGCCGCAATAGGTTCGGTTTAAATCCCTTTGGATACGTAAAACTTTACCTTGATCTACGGTAAGCTTTGATATGGAATGCCCCAAAACAACACAGGCCATCGCCGCGTACTCTCGGAATCTCTGGAACACCTCGGACTTCTTCTTGAGCGGATATACTACTGGTTGTTTCGGAATACCTGTGACCATGTCGTGCTTTCACGCTTCTTGTCGCAAGTGACCATGGCCTAATGAGATCAACCACGGGTTCAGAAGCAACTCTTCTCAAAAGGACAGGATAAATTCCCCAAATCAGAAGAATTAAAAAAGCGCCTCCCCACGGCATCGTTTTTTGGAATGCAATACCTACACTCCCGAAAATTTGCTGTGAGATTTTCATTAAGATTCAACACCAAACCTAAGCTTGCTGGACATGGGATGAATATTACACACATTTGAAAACTAAACTCTTAAACTTTTATAAAAAAAAACGTCGTTGCTCCTGTCAATATAGAAACAAAATTGACAAATGATTCGTGGAGTCGTGGAGTCGTGCAGTGCAGTGCACAGTCAACTCACGATACGTAACTGTAGTTTCAAATTATGAAAATTGCTATTCAAATCGATGCTGATCAGTGTCATTCAATGATTAGTTATTTTGCAGTAATTCATCGTAATCAATTCTTCAAAAAAAAATTAACTGAATTGTACCCAGAATACTTTCAATAAACTCGATGAATTGCAAATCATCTACCATAGCATTGTACAAACCTCTATTGTATCTCAATCGACCCTATAGAAACTTCATACGACATCAAAAAGCTGATTCAAATGCAGATACCTTGAGTGTTCCACAGTGCATGTAAAGTCATTTCACTAATTGAAGCATGTCGTCACAATGCATCAACAAATTCCCCTCTTTAACAAGTGTATAACAAAAAAAAACGCGAAAACAGGAAGAACCCTCTCTACCGAGTTCAAATATCCCTCCACGATATTTTATTTTCCTCAGGACCAACCACTCAACTGAATATCATTGTAAAGATATGGCACAAATTGCAATAAAACCAACTGCGATGTACCGGTGTAATAAAGGAACATAACACAGCAGCATATTTTTTATGGCACTCCTTGTTGATTACGTCATTTTTTTTTTGTGATGTGATTAAGTCGCATTCTCCCTTCGATGTCATTTCTAGGACAAAGCAACCCAAATGTTTGCTCCAAATTACTGTGGCGACGAATAGGATTAATTAAATTCATCCACATTCGATGATCCAGTCCACCCTAACAGGATAATAATAATGGGATTATGAACCTAACAATACGATCATAACTATAATTGAATTTAATTTCTTCGATGTCATCTCAAATAATGACATAAAAACAAATCCATCCTACCATCCTACGAAGACGAACGATATCGGATTCCCTAAAAAAACCAAAACCAATAATTCATTGATCCATTCGAAAGACTGGTGTCCTTTTATTGTGATTTAAGGAAGCGTAAGGAAACAAACAAATCTTACACCACTCGCGACGAAGGGAGTTCACATCGTGCTCCCTGCAAAATTTATACCCCGCAATCTGAACCGGAGAAACGTGTGGCAATAGCGAAAACGAGCAGAATAACATCTCTAGCGCAAGGACTCGGCGCTCCTTTCAAGCTGCCACCATAAAATTTGGTCGCTTCCATTGTGAACTTAATCCTTGCAATCCACCACCCTTCGGTTGGGTTTTTGCAGAGAAAAAAGATACAGTTACTTCCCCCTCGACTTTCTGTTTGCGAACTTCATCTCTAGGGGTAATCGCGAAATCACATTCAGTTTCGATATTGAACTCCTTCGATGTGCAGAGTTTGTGCAATTTTGTCTGCCCGAATTCAAATCCATGCTCGTGAAGGTTTGATCCAATGCCAAAAATTCCCTCTCCGCCCCGACGACCGGATACACGTGATGTCTGCATTTCAGGTTGCCATCGAGGCTGGCAACAGAGGAAAAAAAAAATCTCGAAATCGAAATCGAAATTGATTTTGCCATCTCGCCTCCCCGTCGCATTCCGGTTTTGAATTTTCCCGAATCAATCCAACATTATAAATGTTGAATAAATTTGCTCGACAAATTCATCCCGTCGCAGTGTCGTTGAGGTGATGCTGATGATTTGTCGATACAGAGACTATGCCTTTGGTTCTTTTCCATCGTCGCCTTTAAAGTGAGTAGGATGAATAATTGATCACGGAATTTGTCAGGAATTATGGTGATGTGTCCAATGGGAATGCAAATCACATGCTCTGAATTTTCGTTTTACGTGATAGATGGGGATTTTTTGTTACTATCGTACAGATTGTACCGAAGGGTCTCAGATTGTAACGAAAATTGTCCACGCGTAAAAAAACAAATATTTAAAAAATCAGGGCTGCCAGTTTTCCTGGCAAACGCCAATTGAAGTTTTCCGATTTTCCCGAACATCTCTAACTTCTAAAATTCATAACTCAAGAACGATTCATCTTACAATCTCAACAAAAATTTTTCTCAAACTGTAATAAAATTTGGAAAAAAATATAATTTAAAAAAGTTTCCTATAAAATTTTCCACAGTGAAGGAATTTTATGGAAAAACCGGAAAAACCATTTTCTAAGTCGTTAAAAAATATCACTGAATTTATTAATTCATAAGCCTACATTGGTAAAATTTTGGCGATGGGCTTTTCTTTTGTTTTTGAGTAATACTCGGCCCCTCACTCGTTTTCATACAAAAATGGGGACTGTTTTTATTAGCGTACAGGTTTGGGCCGAAGGGTCTAAGAATGTTACGAAACTTTGTCCACGTGTAGGGTTCTTGGATATATGAACAAACAACAATATTAAAATATTCAGGGTTGCCAGTTTTCCTACAAAATTTTCCGCAGTGAAGGAAAATTGCTTGGAAAAGCCATAAAAACCATTTGCTGAGGCATGAAAAATTTAGAAAAAAAATTCTTGTATATTAATTCACAAACTTCCATTGGTGAAATTTTGGTAATGTTTGTTTTGTTTTTGAGTAATACTCGAAAAACTATGGGCTCCTTAATCGTTTTCATACAAAAATGAAAGTTCCTAAAACTCTCGTCTTCTTGTTTGCTTGTACGTTCCTCAGATGGAAAATTTTGTAGGAAAACTGGCAACCCTGAATTTTTAAATATTGTTTTTTTGTTCATATACCAATTAACCCTACGCGTGGACAAAGTTTCGTAATAATCTGAGACCCTTCGGCCCAAGGCTGTACGATAACAAAAAAAAACCCTCCGATCCCCAGCGTATGAACAAATCGTGTAAAAGAAAATGTCGCATAATTTCTAAAAAATCGCCTAAAAAAAGACATATGCACTCCAAACTCTATGAATTTCGCCCCTATTCTTCCATCATTTCAGAATCGGTTGAACGATAGAAACAAGGCTTTGCAATTCTAAGCAACATTGCATACTTTGTGCTCTTAGAAACTTTATATAGACTCACCCTTACAAAAAGACCAAATAAAAAACACACTTTATCGAGAATATTAGTAAAATAATTGTAATTGGAAAACTAGGAAAATTCGAACTAACACTTCATTGTTCACTTTACGAACACAGTTTGAAAACATCATGTAATTGTCTACGTTATCTAATGCACATAAAGAGATCGCTAGATTTGGCAGAACTTAATGAGATATTTTATGTAAACATAAGCCAGATAACGCCTAAATCTAGTCTGTTGTATAAAAGATTGAGAAAACATTATTTTATGGCGCATGAAAAATTGCAAACAATTTCGTTGTGTATGCTTCCTTTGGCTTGAAATTATACGAGGGTAAATTTAACGCGCCTGTTAAAATTCATTTTTTTTTCTGTGAAAATGAAAACCTGAAACATTTTTATTGGAAAAACTAGATGATTTTTTATAGTGCTGTAAATTCTATTTAAACCGATTTAAACCAATAATATGGATGCTGTTGAAGCCACTTACAAAGTGTAAAGGTGTTTTTTTTATTAGAAAAACAAGGTTAATTTTATTAACGCTTGATAGCCAATCAGGACCGATTTATACAACGAGTACGTATGCTACGATCAACCACACCCGGTGATCTACCAATTCTCACCGGAAAGCAGCTTCATTATATTTTTTCTGTGCTCACTCGATCACCTGCGCCACCGAAGAATGGATAACCGAAACAATACGAAATGCGCAATGCTAAATAGCAAAATAGTGCGCAATAACGCACTGACGCAACCGTTCCCTACTGAAAGTTGAACAAATTTTTTTTTTGGAAAATCAAAAAAAAATATCAGGGGGTATCCCAATGTTACTTAGGACCTAATGCATTGTTCTACAGATTAGATCTCCCTTCCGTAAATTTGACATGTGTGAAAGGAAAATAATGTTATTTTGGTAAATTTATTCTGCAAAACGAAATTATAAGACAATACCATCTATTTGCGTTATTTTCAATAGTTTATTGTTGGAAGTCAACAGTTTTCAATATTCGAATCGACGCGTAAAAACATTACTGATCCATTAGAGAAACGATTTAGATCTTAACGCTCAAAGCCTGACCGTTATTCGTGACGGACATAGGTTTTTTTTTAATTGTACCCAACTATTGAAACAAAAAAGTAGTCACCCTCGGCACTCGTTGGCAACCTCCGCTGACAGAATCCATACCCAACCCCTAACGACAAATAAAGAAACCGACACGAAATGAGAGATGCAAAAGCGGGATCACCCGTATCCCTCGCGAGGCAGCAGGAGAAATTATGGGACAGACAAGAGGTTTCCCCCGAATCCCCCACAGGACGACAAAGCCACCAGGATTAGGAAAACGACGCATTCAGAGACGGATAAGCGGGTCACCCCGTATCCCCCTAGGAAGGATGAAGTTCGGGACAGGGAAAGAGATAAGGCCTCGGGTAGTCGGAGCACCCTCAGTGCGGAAGTCGTTGGAGGACCGGAACTGGGGAATACCCGTCGGTACTCGTTGGCAACCTCCCTAGGTCCAGCCCAACTGCTGCGAAGATCTGCTAGGATACGGCACCAAGGCTGTATCCCCCTTGACAAAAAAACAAATGCCGCCCTCAACGACAAATGGAGAGCCAACGTGGGTGACCCTGTTAAAGCATCTGCCGGCCCTTCACGGCCCCTCGCCTGTAAGCACAAAGCCGCAATTTCTGGTTTGATTGCAGGCGCAAACAACCCCATACCCATAAATAACCCCAATCCCACTCCAAACACTCCCCCACACAACAATCCCCCTGCTACCACTTCCCCTAACCTCTCCCAGGCTTTGCCTCCTCAGCACTCCGACTGTGTTTTTACGATTCAATGGAATGTAAACGGGTACTTCAATAACTACGGAGACCTTGAGCAGCTGGTGCGCAATCATTCCCCCACGGTACTCGCAATCCAGGAAGTACAACGAGCAGACGTCGACAGTCTTAACCGCTCACTCTCCGGAACGTACAGATGGATACTTAAGAGCCGTCAAAACATCTATCAATCCTCGGCAATCGGTGTCCGCCTTTCTGTGGACTTCCAAACGATCCAGCTTGGCACAGATCTCCCTATATTTGCCGTCGCCAACTTATCCGATCGCTGTCACAGTAATGTCTGCATACCTGCCGGCCGGAATCCTTGTCGACCTTCGAAACCATTTAACGGGTATATTAAAAAGCAGCAAAGGCCTCAGCCTACTACTGGGTGACTTCAATGATCACCATGAAGCATGAGGCTACCGTTCCAACAACCGTCGAGGAATCTCCATTTACGAAGCCACCCAGGAAATGGATCTTACCCTCCTAAACGACGGCTCACCCACCTACACCAGTTGGCAGAGATCATTTGCGTTAGACCGGTCCTTCTGCAGCCCCAGCCTCGTCAAACAGATCTACTAGGATGCACGCGACGACCCGCTGGGAAGTGATCATCACCCGAGCCTAATACACAACAACACTGAAACCGAGAAGATGAACCAGTCCAGGGCTGACAATATCGATAATAAAGGGGAAAAAACAATAGAACCGCACGTACCTCACGCAGACCGCGTTGGCTTTACGACCAAGCAGACTGGAATGACTTCCAGGCCGAGGTTTGCGACTTCGACGAGGCTTGCGAAGCAAGTCTGAAACCAGGCAAGAGAGCGCTCCATTGGTGGTCCACCGGCTAAAAATGCCGTCAAAGCCAGGAGAAAAGCCCTCTGAGCTTCAAAACGACTATCAGTGGGACATTTCGATAAGGAAGAAGCCATTCGCATTTACCGGGAGAACCGAAATGAATGTCGGAACACCATCCGATCAGCGATCAGCCAAATCCTCTACCTGTGCGGGATTCCTCAACGGGTTCAACCATAGCCAGACCGCTGCTGAGCTCTGGGAAAGGGTGAATGCACTCAGTGGGAAGCGAGAGCACCACGGAATCGCCCTAAAGATTAATGGACTCACGACCACTGATCCTACGTCAGTTGCTGAATCCGTAGGGAAATATTTCTACGGGCTATATGGGCTAGATCGATCCCCTGACAAAAAAAAAACATATCGAGCTCGCCACACTCGACATTGCCAAGGCCTGTATCACGTTCGGAATTCAAGTAACGAGCCTCGCTATACAGTTGCTTGAAAACAAACTAGCCATCAGAGTTACCTCTGGACTCCTTCCGTCCACTCCTGGGATTGCCGCACGCGTCGAGGCTGGGGCACTCCCGTTCAAATATTTCAACCCATCTTCGTTGTGCAGGCGCACTGTAGGTTTTCTCGAAAAAACAGCTGGTCCTAGCAGAGGAATCTTCGGTCAGGCAAGGCTCGGTCAGGCAAGGCAGAGTCGGCATTGGAATAGCTGACTGTAGTTTCCACCAATTCCACAAACTCCCAGCACTGGGATTCATTTTTTTCCGCTGAAACCGTAGCTGTACGTATCGCGACAACCATACCAACCGATCGATCTCTTCTCATCGCCACGAACTCAGCCAGCGTTGTGGCGGCTCTCGAATCAGAGACCCCATCTCATCCATGGATCCAGGCAATAACTGTCCCTTAGATTCCAGGACACTGTGGCATTCCAGGTAATATTGAGGCAGATAAGCTAGCCTCCATGGGCAGGATGGGTAGACTTGTCACCCATAGCGTCCCCGGTGAAGATACCAAAAAATGGATCAAGAACACACTTCGCAACGCATGGCCCAGGGAATGGGCCCAGTCACGAACTCCTTTCATTGGGAAAATCAAGGGGGTTAATCACCAGTGGAGGGTCGATCACCGGAATCAACGTATTATTATTTCGCGGCTACGTTCAGGGCACACCAAGGCCTCTCACAACCTGTCCGGCAACGGGCCATTCCACATTAACTGCCCCATATGTAGCGTACCGGACACCGTGGAGCATTTTATTTGTTACTGCCCCTAGTATGATAGACCACGCCAGATTTGGGGCATCCCTGGCAGTATAAGAGACGCTCGGCTGTGAGTATGCCACAAGGGAGGCGGCATTCTTATGCTTCCTCAAAGCTGCCGATCTGTACAACCGGATATAAAACAATGAATTAAGTAGTCCTACATTCAAAAATGAGAATAGAACATACTTTTTGAGGCCAGAATGAATTTTCCTCAAAAATGTTGAAAGATATCCCAAATAAACTCAGCTATGCACTAAAACTTCAAGCGAAATTTACACACAGAACCAATTTTCTCCCTCCGCCGATACGACCGATCATATATCGGGATAATAAAACCATTAGATTCAGTCGCACGTCACATTTGGTTTGGAGTGGCGGTTGTCACTATCATTAATCACCCGACTGCATCGCACTGAAGCAAAAACCGTATGAAATTTCGGTCCCTCGATGACAAACCGGCTACCAATATACCCCACATGGAATAGATGCATCCAGCTCTGTGCAGGCGTCGGAAAACATCACTACTCTCGGAATTGCACCAAAGCAAATAAAAACAAAAATCTCACAACAAACAACAGCACTGAGCTGGGCATGCATGCGTAGTCCCGACCGTCGTCGTCGATAATGGTGGGAGGGTGACGGACCTGTCCATAGACAGTAGGTAGGTGACAGATGTTTATTTAATTAGAACATGTTGGATGCAACGTCGAAGTTATGATACCTTTATGACCGTTCGAGTGAGCTGTTCCGTTTCGACTTTCGACTTTCGCTGTAGCAGTGTATTCTCTTTGTTCTTTAGGGAAGGGTGGTCTGAAACGCATCTCTGGGGTAAAATGGTTCCGATCTGTTGTTCATTGATTCTCAGAATGTCAATTTAAGAACTAATGGAACAGGGAGTCATTAATGTAGAAGATTTGCCTCAATGTCTCGTATTTATGCTGAAATTAGTAATACACGAATCACTATCATAAATTGAGCTATTTTTTGTTATGAAAAATACGTTAAATAAAGAAAACTCGTAAATTTGAAATAAGATTTCATCATGGGTTCTTGATGAAGTGGCGTTTAAAAAATATTAAAAATTGAATTCTATGATTACCCACAATTTTATGGCCAATACTTCCCGAAAACACAGAAATGCTTTCCAATCCATAGTAGATATTATAAAATTAGAACAAGATCTAATATAGATAGTTTTTTTGTTGTTATTGAATGATCTTGGTGAAGATTTTACCTGTGTCTGATTGTAGGTCCATTAAAGTAACAAGCCAATAAATAAGAACCTTTAATTTGACGATAATTTTACCAATTTTTATTGTAAAACGAGTGCCACGGTAATATCAAATTATGATGTAGAAGGAGATGTTCGCTCATCACCATGAGGCACCAAGAGTGAACATTAATGTTTTTTGCTAGAATGAAAGATGTGAAGAGAAAGTGTTGAAAGTTCCGTCAGTGTGCGGCATTTATTTGTGGTAGTATTGTGACATCTGGACATAAATAATTAAGTTTGAGTGTTCGTCTGTTTTGTCGCGACTGAATCGATAATTATTTGCAGTTTTGAAGTTCGTTATAGAGTCGCCTCATAGCGGGGATTTGATATTGGCAGTGTGGAGTGGAAAAAAAAGAAGACCAGTGCATTTAGAAAACGGCCATTTGCTTGTCAGAAACAGCAAACGAAGACAATGCGCATGCGTGCGTGAAAGCTGTCACATAATTTCAGATTCGTTCGACACGTAGTTGTGTAGGTTGTATATCTAACGGGCGGTTTGACAACGTTAATTTTGGCGCTAATTTTATCACGAGTGCATGAAGCTTATTACGAATCAACTTCGAGAATTTTCATCTTTACGAATGAACAAGCGAGTGTAATTAAGTAAGCAGCCATGGGTGCGATGTATCTGACTATAACTATATAACAATAACCTTATTTTTAAATAATACCAAGACGTGCCTTGTTTGGAAATTTAACATTTCCAAATCTGGAAGCGTGTTGCAGTGCTCTTATCCAAATGATATCGGTAATGTTTACATGCGGGGCTTATTGTATGTGAAAGTAACCTCGGAATGGGCGTGACTCTCCAGACATTCTGAAATGGGTTGCTGGATTAGCAGTAGAGCTATCACTTTCTAGCTCTCACATTGAAACTGATTCCAATGATCACTTGAGGGATTGTTGTAAACAGATTTCTTCCATAATACCATTGCCGGCCAATGAGTGTTAGATTGTACACACACACATACTTAGAATTTTTTGCAGTGTTCGGTGGTTTTTTTTGCCGCACTTTCAACGGCTGAACGTTCGGTAGTCCGATATAAGTTACCTAGCGTTAAAAATATTCTCGTCTTTCCTGTTCCGTTTACTTTAGGTTTCGTTTGCACGTCACGAGTTATACACGAATTCACTAAACTTGATTTCAACTTTAATTTTTTCTTTATTTTTAATTTTCTTTTTACGCTTGCCATTCTTAAACTAATAGCTCTATTTCGTGATATTTTTATATGGCAAAAGAGTGCATCATAAGATTGGACGGGTTTTCATTGACAGGTTGAAAAATGCTTCCTGAAATTGCTCGTTAAATTCAACAAGATATGGCCATGGAGTTTGTGAGGTGTTCCATAGACATGTGAAGGCAGCTCCATGGAATGGTGGAGGTTGAGCATTGGAAGCCCGGTTGTGTTAATTGATGATGGATGCAATGCTGGATATGTCATGTATAATCTGACAGTGGTTTACTTGAGGGGTAGCCTTGAGCATCAATTAGTGTACCATACAGATGATGAAAAGTACCTTGATCTTGTATGGTACATTAATTGAGTCTTGGGGTTGCTTTTCAACTGGATCACTGTCGGATTGTACATGATATGTTGGGCATTGTATCTGACATTGATGAACACATCCGGGTTTTCAATGCTCAATTTTGGTTGTTCTATGGAGCTGTTGTCACGTGTCTGTGGAACGTTTCATGTATTTTGTGGTTGTGTTTTGTTGAATTTACCGAGCAATACATTTCATTTTGGGGAGCGTTTTTCAGTTTGTTGTTGAAAGTTTGTCCAATCTTATGATGCATTTATAGGGCTGCCATTTTTATATTCCAGTACTGTAAGCAACGCACACTTGTGCCAGACCCCAATAGCATTCATATTTTCTTTTGGTTTAAATCGAAATCAAAATTTTAAATAATTATACTGTTCATCTCCGGTCAACGGGATGTCTGGAGAATAAACCGTAAAAAACGTCTAAAATCTTATGCTTATGGTTAAAATGATAACCCTACCTAAATTCAGCGTTCCGTTTACCAAAACAAACCATGCTGCTAACCCTACCTCCTATAACCAACATCCCAGTGAGTTCTCGTGGAAGTGCAGAGGTGTTCTCGGCTTCCATCAAAGCGAGTATCACGTCAACATACTCCTACCCTATCCTTAATTGACCTGCATGGATGCGGCCGGCGCTGGTATTGCTTTTTTTAATTCTTGATCGCCAGTTTTTACACATTGAGGATGACTGTTAGTCCCAAACATCATCTATTGGTTCACTGTGTAATAACAGCCGATCTGGCAATAACAGAGTAGCAACCGCAAGCAGTCAATCATGCTCATGCTCATGCTCAAAGTTCCGTCAGTGTGCGGCAGGCTGGAAATAGAACAGATGTTTTTATTTTTAGGAAAATTGAGCGAAAGGGCATGTATCCAGTGGTTCTTGAACCATGGACGTCAATTTTTGCGTCACATCCCACTGCGGGGTAGGTTGTAGGACGAACTAAGTCCGCCACTTCAACAGGCAAAAATTGACGCATGGAAAGACGCTCATGTACCACTGTAGCTTGTATAGTTATTCTAGCGATCTATTGTGTGCACTCTGTTTATTGATGCGCACATGGGAGAGGAACTCTCTAATTTTTTGGGTTTGTTTTAATTCGCAACGACTGACGATCACTAAAGTTTTTCTCGTCGTCTCTAACGTAGAGACCTCGGAGAGAAACACCGTGAAGCGATGCGATACTGATCCCCACCAGTATAATTAATGGTTACCACCATTTATGGTTTTTACATACATTAATTGTTATGTTAAGTCGAGTTATTAGTACGAGACACTGAAGAAGTCTGCACATTGTAGACGAAATACGCGTATCTGTCGAAGTTAAGCAAAGGTAGTTGGAATTAAATGGAGAATACTAATTTTTCTTCTAATTTCTAGTTACAGGCATTCCACTGAACAGCTCAAACCCTCTAGGATTACTCTATCAAGGAAAAATAAAAAATATATGCGTTAAGCCTAATTTTGAACCTAGACCATCCTTAACATGAAGAAGTTCGTAACTACAGTTGTAACTGTAGATTTTTCGATTATAAATGGTTACGATATCTTTTCAACCGTTGACATCATCATTTTGATAAAATCTTGGATATTCAACTGTTTTTGATTTCATAACTTAGGATCTATAGTTGTTATTGTAGCTTTTTTTAGCTATACAAATTAGCGATTCATAATCAATAAAGTAATTTGAAGCTTTTCAAAGGTCTACCGACACTATGAGATAATCAGGGATGTTCGAGATGATTCACAATTAGGATCTACAATTCATAGCTTTTTCAGCTATACTAATTTATGATATGAATTCAACCATTTTCATTGAGTCCTTTTGAAAAACAACAGACATTATGAGATAATCTTGGATGTTCTAGGTCATCCAAACAGTCCTGGAGCTCAAAACTTGGGATGTACAGTTGTAACTATAGTTTTTAGGCTAGACAAGTTTACGATATGCAATGAACCATGTTCAATGGATCTTCTGGAAAGTTAACCGACATTTTGATGAAATCTGGGTCATACCAGACTGTTCATTTGTTCATAAATTAGGATCTACAATTGAATTGAGCTTTTTCTGATGTCCAAGGTATTCTGATGTATGCTATATATTCAACTATGTTCATTGAATCTTATCGAAGAGCAACCTATTTTATGTGATAATCTGGAATGTTCTAAGTCATCCAACATGTCCTGAAGTACTGAATTTAGGATCTATAATTGTACCTGGAGCTTTTTTGGCTATACATAGTCACGATATGTTTTCAACCATGTTTATCTGGAGTCTTCCGCAAATTCAGCAGATATTTTAAAATTATCTGTGATTTTCTATATCAGTCATTCAGTTCTGGAGCTTAAAACTTAGGGTATGAAATTTGAACTGCAGCTTTTCAGGCTACATAAATTTACGATATGTATTCAACCATGCTCACTGTATCTTTGTGTAGGGTTCTAGGCAGGGCTGGCAAATGTAATTTTCAATGAAAAATTACCTATGATTTTTACCGAACTACGTTTGAAAAGCTCATTGGGCGAGAAAACGATGATGGAGATTTTCTTTTAAATCTCATCGAATTTTTCGTCATGACAGCACGTGACAGTGTTTTGGTCATCGCTATTACAAACACATTTATTGATATAATTGTAAGTTTCATAACAAAACTTGAAATAAAACGTCCACTCTGTCGATTACATATTATTGCTTGGCTAATTTTAGGTAGACTATTCAGATTTGTAAAACAAAATCGCATAAGACACAATCGCATGACTGCACGTTGGTGTGAGAATGACAAGAAATCTCATGATAGTTCATTTCTTCTCGTGACAGTGAGATTGCCTATTTTTTCATTGTCAAATGATGGCCGTGAGAATTACCAGCTCTGGTTCTAGTTCATCCAAACTATTATGCAATTCAAAACTTAGGATCTATAATTGGTCGGGGTTCTGCCAGATTGCACTAAGCGACATATGCGTCATTCCTCGTAACTGATCCGATACAGTCCTCACCGAATATTTCCTTCGGTGCATTATGGAGAATGATCACTAAAATTGGTTATTGGTTACAAACTTCAAGTACAACAGATCTGGTTCATGTTCAAATTTAAAAGTTCTTTTTGAATATGTCGGACAAAACTAATGATTTTCGATAGGCGATTGGTGCGATTTGGCAGAGCTCCGACCAATTGTATCGGTAGCTTTTTCAGCTACAAGGCTTTTTAAAATGACCTAGATTATCCCATAATATCTTTTGACATTCCAGAAGTTTCAGTGTACATGGTTGAATATATATCGCAACTTTGTTTGTCGAAAAATCTATAGATACAATTGTAAATTCTTAACATAGATACAATTCTAGTTTTTAACTCAGGAAAAGTTTGGATGACCCAAAACTCCTCAGATTATCTCATATTGTCGGTTGAACTCTCAAAATATTCGATAACCATGGTTGATTACATATCGTAACTTTGTGTTATCGAAAAAATACAATTACAACTTTGGATACTGTTTTGACATTCTCACAGCCACCACTTCTTTACCTTCAGTGCGTTTTATTTACCTCGAGAAGCGATTTGATCTTCAGGAATCTCCTTTCCCAACTTCAACACATTGTAACACTCCGGGTGAGAGTTCTTGATGTGTCTCAGGCTACAACTCAGACCCCCGTTCCCGGAACGCAGTCCGTTTCGCACTTTTTCGAACACATTTTCTTTGTCCTGTTTAACAAATGATGAATCCATTTGTTCAAAACTTCACAACGTAACGAAATACACAGAGAAAAAACGCCACAAATGTACACAAAAAATCATATTAAAACTCGAACTTACTGATCGCTCAAATACTGACAGTACATCACTAGTGAGGATTGCAAAAACTTTGACGAAACGTACGCAATGAGGGTTATTCCGAGAGTCGAAGTGACGTTTCTCACTTGGTGAAGTGAGAAAACTCACCTGCGGTGACGTGACTCTTCTGGGTTAATCAAATGGAGAGTCACGTCACTGCAGGTGACTTTTCTCACTTCATCAAGTGACAAACGTCACTTCGACTCTTGGAATAACCCTCAATAAAGCAATTATATCCTTTGTCACATACGACTATTTCTTGCAGAATTCCTCGTTGCTTTCGTTTTCTGGAAATAACTCAAAATGTTAATATTATACCGCGTTCTATTTTTTTTTTTTTTTTGTATTTCATATTTACGGAATCTGTCATAAGCAATAGGTAGACTTCAGACAACTCTATAAAGCTCGATTCAAAGTAAATCTGGACGCACGGTTTCGACGCATCTCAAAATTACTGATCATGTTATTGAGAAAAGAAAATGAATTGTGCCCAAATATCTAGAGAATCCTTCGTGGTCTGCCTCAAAAATAGCAAAAACGTTGAAATTCCCAAAGTCACCGGTGTCTTTTGTAATCAAACGTTACAAGGATACTCTGAGTGTGGATAGAGCACAGCGCATCTATCATAAAAGTGGCACTACGGACAAAGAGCTCAAGAGAAACGTGTTACGTGAAAGGCAACCCAGGTGTCTCCATACGTGATTTGGCAAATAAATACGATTCCAACTTTTCCACCATCCATCCTTTCAAGAGGATATAAAGGGTGATACGGTCAAAATTTGGTCAAGGGAAAATGCGTGTAAATCGGTGAAATCGTTTATTTAAAAAATCAAATTAAATTTCTTTTTCAAGTTCAATTAGTATAAAATTCAGGAAAAATATTCAGTTAGGCTTCCGCTTTTCCAAATCCGAATTGCCGGGCCTTACGCTTGACCCCTGCCATCAGATTTTGTACAGCCACCTTGTCCACCTTCTTCGCCCCAGAAAGCCAGTTTGCCTTGAACTGCTGCTCGTCCTTAGCACTTTTTTTGGTCTTCTTTAGGTTCCGCTTGACAATATCCCAGTATTTCTCAATTGGGCGGAGCTCTGGCGTGTTGGGAGGGTTCTTGTCCTTGGGAACCACCTGCACGTTGTTGGCGGCGTACCACTCCATGGCCTTTTTACCGTAATGGCAAGATGCCAAATCCGGCCAAAACAGTACGGAACAACCGTGTTTCTTCAGGAAAGGCAGCAGACGTTTATTCAAACACTCTTTCACGTAAATTTCTTGGTTGACAGTCCCGGAAGCTATGAAAATGCTGCTTTTCAAGCCACAGGTACAGATGGCTTGCCAAACCAGATATTTCTTTGCGAACTTTGACAGTTTCGTGTGCTTGAAAATATCTGCTACCTTTCCCTTCCTTTTGCCGTATAAAACTCCTGTCCCGGAAGCTGCTTGTAGTCGGCTTTGACGTAGGTTTCGTCGTCCATTACCACACAGTCAAACTTCGTCAGCATCGTCGTGTACAGCCTCCGGGATCGCGCTTTGGCCGTCGTATTTTGTTTATCATCGCGATTTGGAGTCACTACCTTCTTGTAAGTCGATAGTCCGGCTCGTTTTTGGCTCGATGCACGGTTGTAGACGATACACCCAGCTTATTTGCGGCATCTCGGAGAGATAGGTTAGGGTTTCGCTTGAAACTACCGGCAACTCTCTTTGTCGTCTCAGCGGCTTCCGGTTTTCGATTTCCCCCGATCCAGACTTCCTGGCTGTCGACAAACGTTCCCCAAACACTTTAATTACATTTGTAACGGTTGATTTGGCAACTTTTAGCGATTTTGCCAACTTTGCGTGCGAGTTGCTCGGATTTTCGCGATGCGCGAGCAAAATTTGGATACGCTGCTCTTCTTGCTTGGACGGCATTTTGACAACTGAAGAGTGAATTCCAAAATCAAAATAGGAGCAACATTCTACACACACACACCTTCAAAATGAGGGGTGTTCAGGTTTTTAAATGCAAAATTGAAAGAAATACGTCAAGTTGATATTGACCAAATTTTGACCGTATCGCCCTTTAAGTCTTTTTGTGCCAGTAAACATTCGAATCGCTCCCGGTAACGAAATTTAGTGGCCAAAAAGCGAGTACGATTACTATACGAACGAGTTTTGACGAAATTTGATGGCATTATTTTAATGGATGACTAAACATATGTCAAAATGGATTATAAATAAATCGCCGGACGAAAATTTTCCCTGGCAACTGGTCGTGGGGATGTCCCTTAAAGGTAAAAAAATGTTTTTGCTAATAAGTTTGCTCGGAAACTAATGATTTGGCAAAGAATCTGCAGTTGTGGCCTTAAAACCAAGGTTTTCATCACATCTCACACACCGCTACTGCCTGCTGCCACTAGTCTAAGGAGGTACTAGGAAGAGATTAATCCTCCGAATTGCCCTGAGTTCATACCGATCGAAAAATATTGGGCAATTGGCTAGCTAAAGCTTCGAGAATGCGGTAAAGAAGTGACAAATGTACAACAAATGCGTTTAAAATGGAATAAGTTCGCCGGTACAGCGTCACCAGCGACTGTGCAGATCATATTGGTTTCGATCACAAGTATAGTGCGACAGTTCGTTCGAAATGGTGAAATGTAATAACTTGTTATATATCGTTTAAAAGCTGAATAAATTCGCTGGCGTTTTGATCAACCGTGTATGTTGTTTAATTCGTGAGTTATGATCACTTGAATACGTCCAAATTTACTTTGAATCCGGCTTTTGTCCTACGTCAAAAAATCACCAACTTAGTTTTTGAGGTGAAAGCAATTTCGATCACGGCTTCCGCGTTTGGAAACTGTGTTGAGTTAGAACTGGATAAAATTTGGATAGGTCAATTTATCTCAGTGGTGCGCTATGCACCCCTTTTCCCCTCATCCAGTCGTCTGTTTTGAATTCTTTCCAGAAGGGGGCAAACCCACCTCGAACGGAATTGTTTACGTTGAGCAAATAATAATCCGAAGACTCTCCTCTCGTATGGTTCTTTAAGCTCGGGACAAACTGCAGCCGCCGTCGTCATCGTCCAAACACAACAGCGAAGGGATAGTTGAGCAGCGGGAGAAATTTGGTACATAAATAGTGCGTATAATGAATTGAGAGCAGGAAGAATTAAGAGCACTTAATACCTTTCGGGACGTTTGAAACTTTTACGGGACATTTAGGGGCTATAAAGTTTTCGGTCGTGGAACTATTTGTATTCGGAAAGTTCCCCTAGTTGAAATTTTAACAAATCCACTGCTCTAAATGCAGAGTTAAATGCTCGGCCAAAATCGTCATCATTGTGAGGAAATTATGTCCCATTGTTGATGGTGATGCTGAACTGTAACATTAATTGAAAATTATGTAAATCGGTGCTGGTGTGGAAGTGCAGAACCGGAACGAAGTTTGTAACCACGGCAATGATTTTCGCGGTTCAGTGCATTTCTGTGCACAAGGCGTAAATACCTACCGGCGGTCGACTGCTGATGGGCGTAACCTTTATATGTATCGGAAACGGTTCTCTGTGTCAACACAATAAACACGTATGTCACTGAATTGACAGACATGGTCAACAATGTTGTCGCTCTGATTTTCTTGTACCACTTGAAGAAAGCCACATAAGAATAGGTTATACTCTAATGGAAACATCCAATAACCTATAGCACATATCACAAACGCCTTGACACATGAACCCCTTGATCGACATGTATGTTCAAGGGACACACGGTTAGCAATTTTCAAGCCAAAAATAGCAATCAATTGGTTAGAAACCGAACTGCGAAAATACCTACAAATTGGGTTTGTTTTACGAAGGTGCCGAAAAACATACTCCTTCCCCCCAACCTCTACAAAGACACAAAACGATTCCCTCGGCCCGAGGTTGAATGGGTCCTTTGAGAGTGTACTTATGGCCTCGTTATGATGTTGAAATTGGGCAGTGACCGGAAAGGAATTGGTTAGAACCAGCTAAGTCAGCACAATTTTTCTTAGCATTGTTGAACTTCCCACGAATGAAGGTACGAAAAGAGGGAGGACTGTGCTTATTTTATGTCAGGGTTGAAATGGCCTTCAAGGTGGTACGTATTAAATAAGTTAGATCCCTACATTGTGGGGTGATTTACCTAGCATTCTTGGTAAACAAGGTTGAAGAGTAAGTTTCCTCGAAATTTAGGTCATTGCATTTGAGTTCTTGTTTTCTTAAAGTTAAGGCTATTTAGAAATATATTATTGGCATCGTTATTCCTGTACTGTGTGGCGAAACCGCCTTCAAGAAGGTTATAAATCTTACCGAGCAGATAAACAACACGATCGGAATCCAAACAGAACAATTACCAGACCTCGTAATCTGTACCATCTGGTACTAAAGTAACTAAACGGGTGATTCCTAATGAACGATGAAATGAGAATTAAGGACAACTTCATTCAAATCCCAGCTCACGAATTTCATAAAGCTTCTGCTGAAGGTAAGGTTTATGCCAAATTGAAATCTGTGCAGATAAGGGATCTGTAGTTACTTTTCATGGTCTCATGCTGGTTCAGTTGCATTTTGCCAGATCTAGCTAACTGAACTTACAGTTAAACATAATCGAAAACATCGATTGGATAAAATAAATACATTATAGAATCAATTTTTCAAAATAGAACCAACACAAGCGCTGGACCGTACACTGAAATTAAAAATAAGTTTTTATTACGAAATGGATCGTTTGACTCACCATCCTATTCGTTGTTTTCTGCAGCGCAATTGGTTTGTACTATTTTAAAAGCTAGTTTCGTATTCAATACCACATATGCTGTCAAAAGAACGAAGCATTTAGGTTATTTAAAAGAACATTGGGATATTGTACGAACACAATACAAAGAAGTACGAAAATTTTGTTTAAAAAAATATGCTTTATGGTGCTTACCGTTGCCTGGATGTTTGACTTGAAATTCAACTCGACGAAAAAGCAAGACCGTAAGGGGTGATCTTTTAATATTTCTGATTTGGGAATTGATGCTGTTCTATTGAAAAAAAACTGCTACTAAATCCGTGGTAGAACTCATTAGATGACTTGTGAGAAGTGGTGCGAATTATGAATATCATAGCTTTAAATTCGAAACGTGTGACACTTTATGTGGAGGCAGCAATGGTGATTGGTTGGTCTAAACGAAATTCTTTCCGTACATTGTATGAATAAAGTGTGATGATGACATTTTGTGATATGACAAGTAATACGAATGCTTCTTATAATTTAAGACGAATATGTTTAAGTACGAAAATCTTATTTATAAAACGAGCTTAAGTGAATTTATGAAAATTTAAATATCCAGTGTAATAACTGTATAATTCACTAGAATCAGATGATGTTTGATGGCCTAGCGGAATTTGTGTGCGATTGCACAAATGTTCGCTCTGGTTTTGCTTCTGAACCTTTTCGATGCTGGGATTACCGTCTGCTATGCCATAGGCAAGCTCCATCAAGGTTGACATGCACTGTTCTAATGTACTCAGGTCCACGTTGAGTTACATGGTCTTGAAGGCTGGCCATTTGAGCTTGTTGTCGACAGGCAGTTCTTTACCCTTTACCTGGCAACCATCTGACGATTTGTTGGATTATTCCTGTGACAAACGAACTACTTGTCGGAACCGGTGTTCTTCTACTCTCGCAGTTTTCTTCTTTTTGATGCCAGGAATACCCGCTGGACGACCTCTGACAACTCGATGTTTGTAGTCACCGCCTGCAGGCAACAGCTTTTCACTCAAATGGCGTTCACTCTTCCCTGTATCACGAGCACATGGTCTTCGAAACCAACAACGCATTCGCACCACTAAACACTAAACACCACAGCTTCAGAGATTATTACCGTTACTGTTACTCAAATCCACCAACGAAATGTCGTTTAGCGAAGCATACGTATGAGCTTGAAGGTCTTTAATCGCATGACTATCAGCTATAAGTTGAGTAGGGATTTTGAAGAGGGGCATCTTTTATTGGCATCATTCCCATCTCCTATTCCCAACAAGCATCTTTCCAAATATACTATATTACCAATATAAGTCACTTCACATTTATTCCGGCGACCCTTTTTTGCGCTTTTGGCGCCATAAGTGAGAAACGCGGCAACTACTAAATGCACACGCTCAAACTAAGCTATCCAGCTTTCGATTTACCTAACGTTATATTCCAAAACAACTCAACAGACAAATTGGATCGAATCACAAATTGTTAAACTAAGGCCTTAATTAAGAAAACGATTTCCGAACAACTCGCCGCAACTTCGAATTTCATGACAAAAGCAACTATGGTTTGCTGCAACTTAAGCAGGATAGGAAAACGATCGTCAGTTGGAAAGCAATCGAGATTTACGGCTTGCATACTATTATTGATGACCATAGAGTGATTTTCAAATATTACGAAGTAGAGATACATTTATCCAATTAGATACAATTTTGCCTTGAAAATGATCCTCAATTCACGCACTGAAAAAAAAACCACTATATATTTTCGATCTTAGTTGGCAACAAATACGTTCGCATCATTTTATTGTTGGCAACTGGTTGGGACAAACACATATCCACCTGCTTTATTGTTGCTATTTTTCCACGGTTTTTGAAGAAAAATTGCTTCCTTGGTCCTAATGCAACGACATCGGAAACGGAACCAAATTTAAATCATACTTGTCAGTTTTGGTCACTTCCCTTGTTAAGCAGCTAAGACAAGATGATGTTTTTGATAGATGTTGACGGAACGAATTCAGTTGTTGCTGTGATTGCGATTTGACATTTACCGTTTCCTTGATTTTTTACTGAGATAAGCATTCTAAAAGTACGCTGTCATGCTGTTATGCACATGGTTCTATAGGGTTTATATTTATCACTTTTATGTTTCAGTGTTCAAACTCGTTAACCATGCTTAACTGTGATGTGGTGTTGAAATTGGGCAACTGAGTGGAAGCAATTGAAAATATTCAACGCCAAACGTTGCCAAAAGATTGAACTAGCTTGCCAAAAGTTGAACATGTTTAACTTTCTTGTTCATCCAAGTTGACAGAAAACTGCTTAATATGACAAAAGTAGATTTCTGATCATTGTAAATTTTTACTAATCTTACTTAGCTTATATCGATTAATAAACAGCAGCGCAGTTATGTCAAACATCACATTATTGATTATGGTCATGGTTCCAGGTAGTAGTTGAATCAACTAATTTGAATAGTCATTTTGATTATGATTATAGGCGGTTGAAAATAATTATTTTGCCCTAGTCATCTTAATCCCCAATAATGCTAAAATTGACTATCAAACTTTTCTCTGTGTGGGCAAACAATACTCATAAAAAGAGTATATTAGTTTTACCTTAGATACACGGTTCCCAATCCCATTCCAGATCAATTTCGTTCTATCATAATTCCGCTTTTTTTATGAAAAGTATCAACACGTCAATTCCGAAAAAAGGTTCCAATGAAAACTCTCTCTTAAAGATATCAAAAAGTTGAAAAAGCTTTAAAGCGGAGAAATGCCTCCATGCCCGTTTCGAAGCAAGGAAGGGAAATTTGTTCAAGTGAGTTCGGCCTGTGATAAAAAAAAGGCACTCACTCTCGTGAGTTACTTCATAACTAATCGAACGACGATCTCTATCTGTTATCTTCTTAGCCTATAGTAGAGCCATCTTTACGTAGATAGCGGAGGTACTTTGGTCGACAGTTCAGTGACGCCAACTATTTCGGCACTGAATTTAAATGAGAAACTTGCACTGAGGTTGTGATTTCTTGTTTTGTGGACGAGTGATCGACTACTGACGAAATGTTTACAATCTTCCAAAACTGACCCGAATATCAAGTTCCTACGCACTACCTTTCATCAATTTCATACTATACTATTGATAATGAAGAGCTGTAGAACGTGTTATGCGTACGGGCTTCATGGCATTTAGAGCACGAGCTTTGATAAATTCAGTCAATTCATTTGCTTCGCTGACGGTGGAAATTGTCGGAAAAACGTTCCAAGCGGTTACTGAGCAGTACAGCAGGCTGAATCGTGAAGCAGAAAAGATTGGATTATGGATGAATATGTAGAAGACTAAGTATCTGCTTACCAGAGGAATCGAGCGCGTTGGAGCTCGCACAGGTAGAAGTATGACTGTCGACGGAGATGAGTTTGGGTACCCCAGATCTTTGGTGACGTCGGATAGCAACTGTAGCAGATAAGTGTCATGCTTACTATGGACTCCACAAGACTCTGATATCCGGTAAATTTCACCCCGTGCTGTGCCATGAACTGTTATAAGACCAGTTCGGTCACGAAGAAGCGCGGACAATGCTCGAGAAGGTCCTGCAGTTTTCGAACGACGTGTGCTTAGAACTCATCTATGAAGGAGAAGAATCAGCCACGAACTGGCGCAACTCTATGTCGAACCCAGTATCCAGAAAGTCGCTAAAGCTGAAAGGGTACAATGAACGGGTTACGTTATCAGGATGCCAGACAAAAATCTCGCAAAAAATGGTGTTTCCATCGAATCCGACCGGTACTGATGTAAAAAGAGTTTGTTGGAACTTAATGTAGAAAAGTTTAATTCCATTTCATTTAAAAGAAAGCAGACTACCATGTAAAAAACTTTTAGCCTAGGCATAGGCGTAGCCAGGGGCGGAATTTTAGAATTTTTGTTTTAGAATTTTGATGTTTGTTTGAAAGTTTTATTGCGTATTTTAAAAGTATGTCAGATTCCTCATTTTCCTTAATGAAGAAGCCAAATTACACTGTGCTGTTTGTTATTTAATTTTTGAATCAGTTACTCAGAAAATCCACTAAATTTATTAAAAAACGTTGGATGTCCTGCAGTGCAAAAGCACGAGCAATCAAAACAAACATTGAAGAAAAAAAGCCAAACGACTTACCTTACCAATCAGACTAAGGCCGGCGTGGCCTCTGCTGTACACAGAAGTTGTCTCCATTCTATTCGGTCCATGGCTGTCACTCGCCAGCCTAGCTGTCTGCGGAGGGTCCGCAGGTCGCCTTCTACTTGGACCTTGCTCATTGCGCGCCTCTTCTTCTTGTAAAGGGTGATACGGTCAAAATTTGGTCAAGGGAAAACGCGTGTAAATCGGTGAAATCGTTTATTTAAAAAACCAAATTAAATTTCTTTTTCAAGTTCAATTAGTATAAAATTCAGGAAAAATATTCAGTTAGGCTTCCGCTTTTCCAAATCCGAATTGCCGGGCCTTACGCTTGACCCCTGCCATCATATTTTGTACAGCCACCTTGTCCACCTTCTTCGCCGCAGAAAGCCAGTTTGCCTTGAACTGCTGCTCGTTCTTAGCAGTTTTTTTGGTCTTCTTTAGGTTCCGCTTGACAATAGCCCAGTATTTCTCAATTGGGCGGAACTCTGGCGTGTTGGGAGGGTTCTTGTCCTTGGGAACCACCTGCACGTTGTTGGCGGCGTACCACTCCATGGCCTTTTTACCGTAATGGCAAGATGCCAAATCCGGCCAAAACAGTACGGAACAACCGTGTTTCTTCAGGAAAGGCAGCAGACGTTTATTCAAACACTCTTTCACGTAAATTTCTTGGTTGACAGTCCCGGAAGCTATGAAAATGCTGCTTTTCAAGCCACAGGTACAGATGGCTTGCCAAACCAGATATTTCTTTGCGAACTTTGACAGTTTCGTGTGCTTGAAAATATCTGCTACCTTTCCCCTTCCTTTTGCCGTATAAAACTCCTGTCCCGGAAGCTGCTTGTAGTCGGCTTTGACGTAGGTTTCGTCGTCCATTACCACGCAGTCAAACTTCGTCAGCATCGTCGTGTACAGCCTCCGGGATCGCGCTTTGGCCGTCGTATTTTGTTTATCATCGCGATTTGGAGTCACTACCTTCTTGTAAGTCGATAGTCCGGCTCGTTTTTTGGCTCGATGCACGGTTGTAGACGATACACCCAGCTTATTTGCGGCATCTCGGAGAGATAGGTTAGGGTTTCGCTTGAAACTACCGGCAACTCTCTTTGTCGTCTCAGCGGCTTCCGGTTTTCGATTTCCCCCCGATCCAGACTTCCTGGCTATCGACAAACGTTCCCCAAACACTTTAATTACATTTGTAACGGTTGATTTGGCAACTTTTAGCGATTTTGCCAACTTTGCGTGCGAGTAGCTCGGATTTTCGCGATGCGCGAGCAAAATTTTGATACGCTGCTCTTCTTGCTTGGACGGCATTTTGACAACTGAAGAGTGAATTCCAAAATCAAAATAGGAGCAACATTCTACACACACACACCTTCAAAATGAGGGGTGTTCAGGTTTTTTAAATGCAAAATTGAAATAAATACGTCAAGTTGATATTGACCAAATTTTGACCGTATCAGCCTTTACCTGTCGGTTCGTTTTCGAGAACCATTTTCACAGGGTTGTCGTCCGATATTCTTACGACATGCCCAGCCCATCGTAGTCGACCGATTTTTGCGATGTGTACGATGGGAGGCTCTCCCAGCAACTGGTGCAATGCGTGGTTCATTCGCCTCCTCCACGTTCCGTCTTCCATCTGTACGCAGCACCTCCCGTTCAAAGACACCAAGGGCGCGTTGGTCCTCCACTAGCAATGTCCATGTTTCATGGCCGTAGAAAACTACCGGTCTAATTACTGTCTTGTAGATGGTCAACTTTGTGGTCCGGCGAACTTTGTTCCATCTTAGCGTCCTTCGGAGTCCAAAGTAGGTACGATTGCCAGCATATAGTTGTTAAAGGAACAGTAGACATTTTTAGCATAAATGATTTATAAAAAGTTAAGACAAAATGAAAATTTCACGGCTATACTGAACTTTAGATTCAATGAACACATTTATTTTTGTTTTTATTTGCTCTAGTAGATGTACTGGGATATTGCAAATTTCTACTATTCCTTATAAAATAGTTGTGGGCAATAAAATGAGGAAAAATCTCACAAAATAAAGAATACTTACATTTTTCGTGGTAGGGTAAGACTTCAGCATGCTATCTTACCGCGCTGTCTACATTGCGTTGGTGGGACTGCCTCCTAAGGTATAGCTGACGAGATACATCGTTTCTTACTCAGCCGCTGTTTGAGCCGCACCTCCTTGGTGGACAGACGCTCGGCACGCACCTCCTCAATCTAGCTGAAGTCAGAAGGACAACAGTGCCCAGGCTGCACTACCAGCTAAGTACCCAACCTTTAGCTGGCGGTCTTTGTCATCTGTTGACCCGTGGAAGCATGAGGTAGGAACTTGTGAGGACCAGAGCTATGTTGCGGGGACGCACGCTCCATCACGGTTGTCGACTCACCATTTGCGTCTTCGAAAAACATTGATTAAGGAGTGTCTATGGTTAGATAAAGATAGAGAGAGAGTGTTCGATTTGCCTTCCTATCGTCGAAAGACTTGCTACATACGATCTAATATCATTTAACATTTAGCATTAGCATTAGCATTGAAGTTTGCACCCCTCGTGGATGGAGCTACGATTAGGAATAATTCGTTGAAGACATTGCATGCCACCATGAAACGAAACCATTTACTGATACGTTTCTTCACACAATAATCTCCACGAAGGCACTCGATCGCTCACCTGGCCACGTCCATGCAACCGTTGGTGATAGGGAGAATTTGCTATCTACCTTAAGAAAACACGAGGAACCCACGTAGCCTTCAGTAAATATCAAAGGAAAATGGAAATGAATAGTCGGAGAGAATAGTTAAACAGAATGTCTTCTATGGTGAACAGAACAAAAATTTATTCAAAAATGGTCGTTGGGAGCATCTAGTCTAAGAAGGTTAAGTTCTGCTCCATTTCTCTTCAAACGGTTGGGGCTTTAGCATTAACCGTAGTCCTAGCTCCCTATGGCTTATGGTTATAGCGTCATTACTCGCTCTCTGAAAAGAGTAAAATTGTCTGAACATATAAGAACGGGTAGTGAAAGAGAACTTGTCAGAACGAAGCCAAAAATAATAAATACTGTCACACTTAAAATCACGTCCGAATTCTACATTTACAACAGCTTCTTGGATAATATTTGGTGACCTAAAATCTAAATAGTAAAGCGTTGATAATTAGCCACAAGACTGAATACTGGGATTTGACTAACATGCGACGAATTTTAAGGTGACAAGTTCAAATTCGCTTTCTTGTTCAAGCCATTGGACGCAACTGCACCGAAAAACCATGACTGCGACCGGATGTTTAGTTGTAAACTTGAATGTCACGTTCTCTGGAACATCCTCAATCTTCTTCGGCGAAATAAACCAGTCTGTACGTGTCTTAGATACGGGATCGATGGTAAACATTTTCCCATCGGAGAATACGATAATGGTATGCTTCTTTCTTAATGCTGACATCAAACGCTTCGAGCGCTCCAGCCGTAGTTGTTTGATTCGGTCCGCTTTACTTTTGCCCTGGACGAATATTTCAAGTCATCTTTGACCAACCGTTGCATGGTAGTTATTGAAATATCGGCTTACTTAGCCAGTTTCCGAATCGATCTCATAGGATTTCGCCTCACTTTGTCTCTTACTGATCACGATCTAATGTCATTTAACATTTGAGCATAAAATCAAGACTTTTCTAGTTTTCGCCTTTTATATAAATTAGCGCCAACATTAGATAAGGGCGCATCTGCTTTTATAAATAATGGCCTTCGTAATCATTTTCTCTTGAACATCAGGTCACAAAAACAAATTAAACACTCTTTAAGGAAGAGGAGCTTTCTCTCCATACGCTGATATATTCAATTTGAAGGAAATTTATTCAACTTTCACTAAATTAGCAGATAAAGTTTCTGTTCACAGAAGCAGATTCGCCCTAATCAAATGTTGACGCTGAAATGAAAAACTTGGTCCTTTCTGAAAAATTTCTATGTTTATCTATTTCAATGAATAAGCGTAAAATTATTTTTTATTCAATCAACCTAGCGTGTAAATCAGAAGTCAGTGATAAAGACTGGACTCGGAAAAAATGAGACACATAAAAATAATCACCAAAAATGCATTTTAAATCGGATACTTCTCCAATTTTCAGGGATTAAATAACTATATATTAGCTATGTTTTGGCGTATTTTATTTGTTGAATTTCCTCCACCAAGCTAAATGCTCGTACATTTCTCTTAACATTGCTCATGAGATCTTGGGCGAGGCTTTCTTACACAATTTCTCCCAGTTTTTGTTCAAAGCTTCATCGGTTTTGAATGTTGTTCCGCTTTTCTTCAACTTCTTCTTCATTATCGCCCAAAACTTTTCGATCGGACGAAGTTCTGGTGTATTTGGCGGGTTCGCCTCCTTCGTGACCACATTAACGCCCTTCGCTTCGTACCAATCCATTGCAGGCTTGGCGTAATGGCACGAAGCCTATCCGGCCAGAACAGCGTGGAACCACGGTGAGACCGAAGGAAGGGCAGCAAGCGCTTCTGCAAGCATTCCTCTCGATAAATCTGCCCGTTTATGGTGCCGCACTCGCAGATCACCTGCTACAACAGGTACTTCTTCGCGAATTTGTCCATCTTTTTCTTCCGGAACTTTTCCGGAACCTCCATGCGAGACGTACCGACAAAAAACTCGAGGCCGGGGATTTGTTTGGTGTCCGCCTTGAAATATGTGTCTCGTCGTCCATGACGAGACAGCCTTGATTGACCAGCCACTCACGGTATAGCTTCCGCGCACGCAATTTGGCCACCGTTTTTTGCTTGTCAGTCCGGTTTGGCGCCTTTCTGACCCTAAAAACACGTAGCCCAGCTCGCTTCATGGTCTGCTGGACGAACCACTTCGACGAATTGACCTTTTTGGCCACTTCTCGGGTGAAAAGGTTCGGTTTATTTTTTAAGTACTGCCTTGTCTGCCGCGCCTTTTCTGGGTATTCCATTTTCGGTTTTCGGCCACTTCCAGCGCGCTGCTCGATGGTCTTTGTCTCCTGGAACATTTTCACAACGCGGGACACGGTTGAATGGTGGATTCCAAGCCTTTTGCCGATCCATCTGTGCGACTGACCAGGATCATCGATCACCGCGCCCAAAATTTGCTGGCGTAGCTCTTCTTGTCAGCGTTGCCAGGTGGATTCATACAATATCGGTATTGCTTATTAAAAAATATCGGTATTTATCGGTATAGAGTTAAATTCAGATTTTTTTCAAGTGAACTATAGTTTAATTTTGATATAAGATTACACTATATTTTGGCGATCATTTTTCTTCTATTTTCAAATTTTATATGACCAAAGTTTGACGTAAACATAAAAAATAAAATAAAATACATTAGCCATTTGTTTTATTTTTACCATCTCGAGGTGGAATATGTATACTTTGAATAAATATTCTTCACAATATTTATTTTTTAGAATACACACTTCTTAAGATGTTATTAAGATAACAAAAATCATGTATTGCGATAAGGTTTTTGAGACAACTCCCGTTGTGCTAAGCACCTCTCTAAGCACATCCCCTTTTTTTTAAATGGGTTTTGACACAAAAACGGATCAATTCTAGTGTATACCGCTTCCAATTTTATACACTTTTCCATACATGCCACTGGATTTGTTAGTCACAAAAAGCTAAGATATGATCGATTATTCAACACTGCTTCTTGAGCGCATAGTGTATTTGATATTTTTGATTTTTTTTGCTTGATAGAACGAAAATAGGCGACTACGACGAAGTAGCGCTCTACCCTTGCAATAAAAGGATAATTTTTTTGAAAATCCCATATTAAAAAGCATAAATGTATAAAGTATTTTTGCTTGTTAATGTAGGACTGATGAGTTTATTTTGCTTAAAATTACAACCTGTCTTCATTTGATAACGCATTTAATATCATAATTAAACTAGATAGTTTAATCACAGACATGCAACCATAACACTCCAAATTTGTTCATCGTACGTGCATTTAAGACTAATTCAAATGTTTCTCGCGTTGAGTTTCGAACGGGCATATAGCGATTTCTCTTCTTTGATCCGAAAATAATTGATAATTACAGGTAAACGAGTTGGCATATCCGTTGCGATAAAGGATAACTCCGTCTTGCAGGTTAAATACTGAAATTTGCTTTGACTAAGATATTAGCCAAAAATCGACTAAGAGAAATTGATCAATGCAATTACCTACGTATGAAACTCAAAGCGATGTTTGATAGTTGGCATTTAATTCCCTTGCGTTTGACGTGTACGAAATGTTAAATGTATTGTGGCTATCTGGTGTTATTAAATGATACGAAAATAGATGCCATTGGCTAAAGGATAATGTTGAAACTTAACACTAATGAAATGTTATGTGTGACTGAATGAACTGGATATCATCGTTACTTACTTTTTTATTCCCTTATTTTGTTTATTTATTTATCCAAATCTAGTGCAGTTTTAATTAAGAAAATATTTTCTGAAAAATAATTAATATAAAAAATATAAAGAAAACACGCTGATAAATAATAAACCAAATATAATGTTGAAATAGCTTTCATAAAAAATCGGTATTTATCGGTATAAAAAGTTGGAAATCGGTATTTTCAGAGCCCTTGTCGGTATATCGGTATTGAGAATAAAAATCGGTACAAATACCGATAAATCGGTATACCTGGCAACGCTGCTTCTTGTTTCGAATGCATCTTGAAAACTACTTGACAGATCGCAATACATAAACACAACACTCTAAACTAGTACTACCCAAAATTTCATTAATTATTACCCACGCGATAAAAAGTTACACCCAAAACAAAGTGTAGCATTTTTTCCGAGTCCAATCTTTAGATGGTCATAGGACCATTGTATGTTAAATCTAAATCTCCCTTAAATAAATGTCACAAATTGTTCACATCATATTTTGCCTTGTCATTAACCCATCCTCAAACTAATTTCAATTTAAACTAATTAAAGTTTTTCTTTCTCTCACCCTCTTTTTATTACAGTACTGCAACGGTGGTGATTTAGCAGATTATCTGGCCGTGAAAGGAACACTCAGTGAGGACACGATACGACTGTTTTTATGCCAATTAGGTAATTGAAGCTACAGTCCACTCTTTCTTCCAACCCTGTCCATTTCCCTTACTCTTGGCGTGCGACACGAAACTGCGCAGACTATATGTATCTCAAGTTTAATTCCGTGACACAATATAGCACCAACATGATGGACCTAAATCATGCAATGATTGTGCCCTTCAACTTAATTCCCAATATCTGTAATTAATGCGAACAAAAAAAAATCGCATAAAATGCACTCACGTTTGTAGTAAAACAGATCCTTAAATTCCCATAAACACCATCCTTCTATCACGTTTCTCTTTTATGCGAGGTGAAACCAACTGCCAAGCCAAGCGAGCCAGACTAAATATAGGACCAGGTAGAAGTTTGCCCCATAATCGTAACTCTTCCCCCATTTCTCTCTACCACAGCAAGTGCAATGAAGGCATTATATGCAGTCGGCGTCGTTCATCGGGATCTCAAACCACAGAACATTCTACTGTCCCACGGTTGTGGGAAACATCTTCCAGTGCCCGCAAAAATCACACTCAAAATAGGTTTGTGTGCAGTTTTGATTTTCCTCTATTTTTATCGCTGACCATAAATTTAAACTTTCCCCACCTCGTTGCAGCCGACTTTGGTTTCGCCCGGTTTCTGCAGGACGGAAATATGGCGGCAACCCTCTGCGGGTCCCCTATGTATATGGTAAGCTAGCTGCTCGTTCCTTCCCGAATAGATTTTCACTTGGAATTGCCCCATTCCCAACAGGCACCAGAAGTGATTATGTCACTCCAGTATGACGCGAAGGCTGACCTTTGGTCACTTGGGACCATCGTTTTCCAGTGCCTAACCGGCAAGGCACCATTCCAGGCCCAAACTCCACAGGAACTGAAGATGTTCTACGAAAAGAATGCCAATCTAGCTCCGAAGTATGCAACCGAGATTTGCTGGTCATATGAATCAGGTTTAACTCAGGTCATTTTCTTTCGCAGGATTCCCCCTGGAACGTCGAAAGAGCTAACCGATCTGCTGATGGGACTGCTGCGACGAAACGCCAAAGAAAGGATGACATTTGATATGTTCTTCGTCCATGCCTTCTTGCAGCGACAGACAACACCGCTGAGTAGCGGTAGGTAGCTTTTGAATTTCGGTTCAATCGAAGTGAAATAACTAATCTTTTATACTGCAGAAACTCCACAATCCTCCACGACACCGGGTAAAGTCACTAGTCCTCATCAGAAAATGGCCATGTCACCGCTGCAACAGCAGCAGCACCTTCAGCAACAACATCAGTTACTGTTACGACAGCAACAGCAACAGCAACATCAACAACAGCAGCAGCAGCTGCAACAACAGCAACTGCTACAAAAACAGCAGCAACAGGAACAACAGAAGCAACAGACGCTGGAAAACAATAATGGTAAGCAGGGTTTTGCGGTTTGTTGAAACAATTCGAGATGAATATTCATGAAGGTTATTCATAGCTTTGGGAATTACCTCAGGGGGGAACAATTCACCATGACGAGTTTGAATTCACTCTTTTGTAACCGACTTATCACCGACCCTGAGATAGCAGTTGGGTTCAATAGTTTCCTTCCTAATTTAGTTATCTGAACATTCTATTTTTCAAACAAGTTCGTTTATTTGTAAGGCTCAGACGTGTGTTACATTTTGCGGAACCGATAATCAATATTGTTATTTATAATGCATAGCTTTTCGATGTAAGTAAGTAGGTTTCCAATTACTCGTGGCTAGATCGAGGTTAATGAGTCACATCAACGTTTGGAAAGGGCTAGGCGGGTAATTTATTTGAGTTGATAAATGCTGCTCATGGCTGCAGCTACCATCAAGTCTTCGGTTCCTACACTCAAAATTTAAAAAGGTGGCAAGAAATGCAATAGCAGTTTTTGCAATCATATCTTGAGAAATCCGCATGATCCGCATCCGCATTTTTGTGAGCCATTGAATTTCCGGACTCCAATCTTATACTCAACAAATACACTGCACAACCTCACTCACACATTGAATTTTTCAAAGCGAATTGGTGTGTTGCTTTTTTGCCCACGACCAATGTTGCATTTTTTCTTCAAGTTACGATCCGTTACGAGAGATGAAACAAATTCATGCGAAATTGCATCACAATCTTGCTTTTTTTATTTAAGGTATATAGTCCCTTCCAGGAGCTAGGCGCTGATGGTTGACCACAGCTTGATGGGCAATTACAAATAGCACGGAAACAAAAAGATAGTACAGGTTCACTAGAGTGGACGGGCAATGACAAACTGCGTGAGCGATGTCACCATTGCGATCGCCGAGAGTAATTCTGTAGAGATTTGCGTCTAGTAAATAATGGTTGGATTCATCACGTGAAATTCTCCTTTCAAAAATCTCACCTTCTTGTGCGCCCACCTTTGCAAGAGAGTCCGCCTTCTCATTGCCTGGAATTAAGCAATACAAATGTATTTCTGAATGATCTTTCGCCCACATCTGCTTCCTTATTTTTGAAAGAAAGTAAGATGAGTGCCTCACTGTTATCATCGACCGAAGGGCCTCGATAGAACTAAAACTATTCGAGAAAATGAAATAATGGTCTATGGGCATGCTGGAAACTTTTTCCTTTTCCCCAATGCGAAATCGATTACTGCCAGCTGAGCAACATATACACGGAATAAGTTTCCTGAAATTTACGGAAGGCGGATTAGTGTTCACAGTAGACACCGAAACCAGTGGATCCATCAATGTGAGACCCATCAATGAAAATTCTTCTTCTGCACTTGGCATGTTGATACTTTTTAATAAAAATAGGGGGAAATAAGATAGGTTAAGTTGATCTGAAACATCTTGAATAGACGGCTTCATGGAGATATCATAATCAATGGAGGAACTGTGATAAGGAAACGTACACTAGAAGAGTTATATTATGGAAGACTAATATCGAATGATACATAGTTAATAGAAATTCACAATAATCTAAACTGGGCACCCAATTCGAGCATTTCTTCGAAGTTTTCATTCACAAGGTTGTTACTGACTCCATACTTGATCAGGATTCTACATTACAGCTGCCAGAAACGATCATAACAAGCCTACTTCGATTCCTTTCGCTAGTGCTACAGTAAACTCAAGAATTGCGTGAAGTTTTCCAACCAGAACATTTCTTAGAGCTGACAGAAAATTGTACCAATGGTCTTACCGAACAAACACAATGAAAACGGAAGCAAGCAACAACTGTCCAAGTTGCTGTTGCCGTTCCATTTCCGTCCGAATTGTGTTTGGGCCATTATTTGGTAGCTGAGCATTTACGGCCGGAGTTGTATGGTAAAATCGAAATATTTCACAGTATGTGTACAGAAGCTTTACGAATTGCTACTGCAAATTTTCAATGAAACTATCTGTTTTAGTTGCAGGTATATCTCGCAACAGAAGTCATTTGACAGTCATTCCAGAATGTTTTTGGAGTTTATATCAGCATATCAATGCAAACACTTAGCGGGGTTCCGTGGAAAATCCGAAGTTCCATGATAATTTGAAAAATTCGGGGAAATGAGGATACAAAGCACACTACTTTTACCTTACTTTACACTCCAAGAAAAGTTCACATTATCAGTGGAAAATATCCACTATAAATTCATTTAACTTTCATGCGATTCAGGATGTCAAAATTGCTAAATAAAGTGAAACTTATGTGTCCAGTGAAATGTGAATGATTAGTCAAGTAGAATTTCTTTTTCCATGTGATATTCATGTAAAAGTCACTTATTTTAGTATTGGAAAATATCTACATGTGTTTCCAGTAGTAGCTAAATGAAATATTTTTAGTGTACTAATCTAAGCTTAGACTTGAATGCACGGAAACAAATCTGGTTCTGTTTTCATTAATTAAAAATCATGAAACGAACTCTTATCTTAATGTATGAATTCATGACACTTATTGATGGTTTCATGATTGAAATGACGGATACGAGTCGTGAACCTTCGAAGTGTTGCTTTGTCGCTAATCTTAAGTTGTTCCATCAGCCTCATTGATCAAGAATCTATTCAAGAAAAATATAAGCGTAGTTAGATCATACACTTAGCCCTATCACAGCTCTAGGTTCGAATCCTGATTATGGATTTTTTTTTACATTTAGAGTCGATAAAGTAGCTTTGTCAGATTTATGAATCAGGTTTTCATTTTCAGGATTTCAGCTCATGGTTTTAAACCGATTGATTCAAGATTTCAAGCAATGCAAAGGCGGCGGGAAAATAGTTTATGATATTATTAATACTGTTCATAGTGTTTATTCATAACACGAAAACACAGCATGTTCATCAAATCATGATCTGGGTTTCGTCATTTTGAAGAACAAATTATTTCCCGAGTGTACTCTGCAGAACAGAAAAAAATACGATTAAAAAATTACGATCCTTGGCTACATATTAAAGCTTTGCAGCCTGCGAAAGATCCTCAATTCGTGGTTCAGATCGTACGCAGTACCATCCGTTAAAAGCAACCAAGAGTGTGTTTTATCTCTACGATCTTAGTATAAGTTGCGTTTTTCTTGTTCTCTGCTGGTGACGTTGTCGGTAGTCACCAATGACCCCGGTTACACAAATTCGGCTACCAACTCGCTTTTATCAACGTGGATATAAACTCGGAGTGGGCGGCTGATTTTATCTTCTCGCGAACCTTCTTTTCACGTATTTTGTTTTCAACGCATAAATGACAAGTTTAATCTTGCTATAATGGTTTCACTTAAAACTCGAATCTATCGACTAGCGACAATCAATTTTACTCTTGTTCTGTACGTTATACCAAGTGTCTGATGCGCTATACAATGCGCTACTTCCGACATTAGATACAACGTATTGATCGACATCGGACATCGGCCAGCTTCAATTCGACTTTCCAGGAAATTTCACATGGGATTAGCACTATTTTGTTGATCTTGAGCCTTTCCGTGCAAAGATGTCTATAAATTAATCAATAATATATAGGGGAAGTAAGGTAAAATAAGCTCTATAACTCCACAACCACATCCATGCTGTGATTGAAACCAGTTCCATACGGTTTCCCAGACAATTTCCAAGCGAAAATAGCCGTGTGTACAAGCCGCGCTTAAAAGCGGCAAAAGTTACAGATTTTTTCCTTAGTTTTCATCAGTTCTTGCCCAATGTGCATCGTCTTAAAGTTGAGAACCAAAAAATTCAACGGAATTCCTTGTCGAATCACACATTACCTTGTTGTGATACTCTTGAAGTTTCCCAAAAACTCAAACGACACACATTCCATGATCCATCGATGCCTTGACCAATCACAAATCACAAGTTCGTGCATCATGTACCACAGCTGGTCTCAAACGATTGTGTCGAAGCTGTGAGTACGGTAAATTTGCGGTATTTCACCCAAAGCTACTCTATAAATGTCCTTATTTTCCCAGAACTCCTTTGCAGTTGGTGACGATATAAAATTTGATGAAGTACTTAGTAGGCAACGTTCAGCAGATTACGGAATAGCTGCAGTAATACAGCTTTTGTTCGATCTTCAACCGTTGAATGGTAAGTGGCCAACCAGCCCAGGAGGCTGAAAGCCACTCTTATAAAGCTACAAAAAAAAAAAAAAAAAAAAAAACCGTTGAATGGATGATATTTTACGGGTATCTGGAAGATTGCATCGATTACATTGATCTTGAAGTCCTGTCCTAGTCAACCCCACGTAGAGGACTACAGGTCTTGTAGATGTCTTGTAGATGATCAACTTTGTAATTCGGCGAACTGTTTTCGATCTTAGCTGTCTTAAGTAGGCACGGTTGCAAGCCATTTCAGCTCTCTGCTGGCGTAGTTATCGGTGGTCACCAATGAGCCCAGATACAGATATTCGTCTACCGCTTCGATTTCATCACCGCCGGTCTGAACTCTTAGTAGGGGGCTAACATTGTCTTCTCGAGAGCCGCTTCCCCTCAATACGTTTTGTTTTCCACGCATGCATGACAAGCCCAATTCTGTTAGCTTCAGCCTTAAGTCAGATGTACGTCTCTGCCATCATCTTAGAGTTGCATATTGCAATATCAACGTCATCGACAAAGCCATACAGTTAGCGGACTTCCTGGAGATCGTACCAATCGTGTCTATCCCCACACCCTTCAATGCGATGTTAAACAGCAAACACGACAATCCATCAGCTTGCCGTAACTCTCTCCGAGATTCGAAGGGACTCTAGAGTGTCCTTGATAATCGAACGATCCACATCACTCGATCCATTGTTGCTTTGACCTACCGCGTCAGTTTTTCTGGAAATCCATATTCTTGCGTGAACTGCCATCGCTGGCCTCTATCGATTGTGTCGTAAACTAATTTGGAATCGATGGAAATATGGTGTGTGAACACATTATATTTGCCGAATCGTGAGAATCTGATCCGTAGTAGAGCGGATTACACAGATAAAAAGAAACATTGAATTTTATGCGTTTTCTAATGCACATAAATGGAATGCTAGATTTGGCAGAAATTAACAGGATATTTCATGTAAATTGAGGTCAGATAACGCCTGCATCTAGCGTTTTGTATGACAGATTTCAAACATTTGTGTATGTTGTATGGATGATTGCATGCAACTTCGCTGTTTACGCCTCCTTTAGGTTGAAATTAAACGAGAGAAAATTTTACGCGCTTGTTAAAATTAATTATTTTTTTCTGTGTAGTGACAGACAGCGCCATGCACGCCAGATGAGACACACGGTACTTTCCATCCAATCCTCCGATAAATAATCTTCCTCCCGTAAATCCAGTGCACCGCCTTACCAGTGCTTCATCATTGTAAAACAATAACTTACTTGGGAGGTACACAGAAAAAAATAATTAATTTTAACAAGCGCGTAAAATTTCCTCTCGTTTAATTTCAACCTAAAGGAGGCGTAAACAGCGAAGTTGCATGCAATCATCCATACAACATACACAAATGTTTGAAATCTGTCATACAAAACGCTAGATGCAGGCGTTATCTGACCTCAATTTACATGAAATATCCTGTTAATTTCTGCCAAATCTAGCATTCCATTTATGTGCATTAGAAAACGCATAAAATTCAATGTTTCTTTTTATCTGTGTAGTCAACACCAGCAGATATGTTGTTTTTTAATGTTTCCGGGCAAATGCAAAGCGTTTGCTTTTTTTCACTTTGCAGATTAAAGGATGACGTTTCATTAATCTACACTTGAACCCATGCTCAGCTAGAGTTTTTTTTTCTAAATTGTGCAATCTGTGACTTTCCATGATTTCTTCATCTTTCGGATGATAATTTTATATGCTCAATTGCCAATCTGAACCATGCATTATGCTTTGCCAAATTGTGACCAATGCCAAGCTTTCTGCTGTCCTTCGCTGCGATTGATGGTTCAAATAATCCTATACAACAAGATTGCGGATTTGTAAACCTGATTGTTTTCCTCTTTTTTATTTATTTTTTTATTTAGCATTTCAAGCTTATTGTTTTCACAATTTGCTTATTGCTTGCTTCCAATTTAGTGTTCTAAATGTACTTCCACAGTTATTAATTGAGAGCTTTCGAGGCCAGGTGTCATTTTTGCATTAGTATGATTGTATGGCAATTACAATCATACCCTATGCCTATGGGAGTCGTGAAATTTTCCATAACGACTCTGAAATGTCAAAACATTACTATCGAGGGGTGTTTGGAAGTATATTTTAGAATCTAAAGAGTAATTTTCGTAATTGGGCCTACATTTTTGTCATACTCGTTTTGAATATTGCAGTACTAAACAGGTTTAATAGATAAATGTAGCAAGGAATTTATTTAATTTTTTCAACAAGGTAATTTGTTATGTTCTGGCAGTTTTTACAAACGACTAAACAGTAAGGCCATTTCGGCGGTTTTGGAACAACTTTATACTTCATTTGCATCGGCAAAACTTGAAAAAAAAAACAACTAAAATAGACCAACTTGACGTTCCCCACACCGGTGTTGTATTTCTTGTTGTTCAATCATTCAACATCAGAGATCAGAAGTTTTTTTGTCAGTGATCGCAGATTTTTCGCAAACTGTTTGCCATGGATTGGTTTGCCAAATAGCTTTTACTGTCAGTAGTGCGTCGTTAGCAAACGAGGAATACTTACTCTTTCGTACGGCTGTAAGTGAGTGTGTGAGTGCATGCATTTCATATAAACTGTATTAGATAATGCTGATTTTAAGTTCGACAGCGGAAAAACTAGAGTCGATCCGGAGAGGGTCACGTCCTGGAAGATGTCCCAACGTCGACAGTGATGTCCGTTTAGGTCATCAGAATCTGTTCCAAGACTACACACTACCAACATGTTATGTAAATTACTGTCCCCTGAGACCGACACATGCAAGCGTCCTTTAGCACATAAGAATGAGTTGAAAGAGATGACAAAATAAATTCAATCAAACACATCTTTCATCGAATTGCGTATGTCTCAGTTTCAGGAGACATTATTTTATACGAAATCTTTCTTTACGTTCCCCGACTTTTTACAAACATGAATTATGTCTCGTGTAAAATTCATAATTTCTAATTGTGTTATTTAGCAACACGCCCAACCTATGGCAAGGAGCATCTTCTGCGTCGTTTCCACCTGCCAAAGGAGAGCATCCTGGGCATTATCCGGCAACTAGAGTCAACTGATGACTTTTCGAGTGCACTACAGCCTTACGGATGGTTGCGTACGGTTCCTCAGCTCGTTCTCTCGAAATGTGATTTTTTGCAAAACTATCCTGACGACTTACGGTTTGCAGGATTTCCGTACCAAACACTGGAAGAGGTGAAGAAACTGATGAACGAAAATGCTTGCCTTAAGTTCGAAAAAAATCGCATAAAATCAGTGAACTTCCCAGAAATTTATCAGAAGTTAAGGGTTCTTCCCAGAAGTTCACGCACTTTTCCTGAAATTCAGGGTATTTTTCTAAAAATTCAGAGAATTTTTCATAAGTTTTAGGGAATTTCACATAAGCTCAGGGAACAACCCAAAAGTTAAGGGTTCTTCCTAGAAGTTCAGCCAACTATCCAGAAATTCAAGGAACTTTCCTTAAGTCTTTGGGCATTTTCATAAGTTCAAGGAACTGCCCAGGATGTTCAGGAAACTTCCAAAAATTTCAGGGAACTTCGCAAAAGCTCAGGAACTTTCCAAAATATTAGAGAACATCCCATATGTTTGAATTCTAGAGGGTTTGAGCTGTTTAGTGGAATACCTGTAACTAGAAATTCGAAGAAAAATTAGTATTTTCCATTTAATTTCAACTACCTTTGCTTATCTTGACAGATACTCGTATTTTGTCTACAATATGCAGACTTCTAAGTCGAATTATTAGTACGAGACACTGAAGAAGTCTGCACATTGTAGACGAAATACGTGTATCTGTCAAGATAAGCAAAGGTTGTTTGAATTAAATGGAAAATACTAATCTTTCTTCTAATTTCTAGCTATCCCATATGTTCCCTGAACTTTCCTGAAATTCATGAAGCTCTTTACAAAAGTTTAGAAAACTTCTCAGAATTTCATAAAACTTCCCAGAAGTATGGCGAACTTCTCAGAAGTTTAGGGAACTGAGAAGCTCAGTGAACATCTAATACATTCAGAAAACGTCCCAGAAATTAACTTCCCAACACCTCAAAAAAACTACCAAACTGCACAAAATACTCTCTAGAGATCCAGAAAATATATCAGAAATCCTGAAATTTTCCAGGAATTGCAGAGAACTACCCCAAAGATCGTGGAACTTACCAGAATTTCAGAAAACGTCACAGAAATTCAGGACATTTCTAAGGGTTTTTTGAGACAAAGTTTTGGGAACATTCCAAGCATTTTTCCATAAGTTTAAGGAGTTGTCTAAAAGCTGAATTTTCCCGAAGCTCGAAACACTTTCCAATATTTAAGAAAACATCCCAGAAGCACAAGGTAACTACTTAAGTTTTAAGAAGAACGCTCCAATTCAAAACGAGAATAAAAAATTAACTACTTTTTTCTAAAAGTTCTTGTAAGGTTTAATAATATTTCAGAAATGCTATTTATTTCTCAGAAATTCCACCAACTTATTAAAAGTTTTGCAAAACGAACTCCTCCCCAGATTATTTTCAATTTCACGTAAATTTTTGAAATATATCTGATATTCTGCTTTTTATCATGGAAGATGTACCAACTGGAAGTCTAAATTACTTCTAGGAGACTAAATCTGCTTCTCAAAGTTCCGGGTCCAAAAAGTTGTTTCTATGCCATGGATGATCAGCATACTTTTTTGAATTTCAACCTAGTTTCTAGAAACGTTGAGAACTTTTCGGCAATTCAATGGACTTCTCTTAAGTTCCACCATTTCTTTTATCAAAAAAAAAATCGAGCAAACTTCATGATTATCTTGAAACTTACAATAAGATTATTCAACTTCCGAGAAGCTTCTGTCAACTTCTGTCAAATTCAATATATTTTCACCTAATCTTCATAGATATTCCGAAGCAAACAGTAATTATTAATTTATTTATTTATTATTGATTCGTCATCAGATAAAAATGTTTATCCCAATGACAAGCTAAAATTGAATTACATACAACAATTAACACATACATCTTCGGAAACAACGCTTGGGATACATTAAAATTAAACACGTTATAATAGCTGTTGAAGACACGAGCCATGCTTAGCACAGGTTCGTGTTTGCCGTAGTGCCTTGAGTGCCGGTTAATGAAAAATGATTGCAAACGTAGGTTTCGTCGTCGAGTGTTGATGTTCAAGAGACTAAGTAAAGTGGAACAGTCGATATTTCCCTGAAGAAGATCACCAACGAAACACGCTTTGGCCACCATACGCCTCCCTTCCAACAATTCCAAATTAATGAGCTTAAACCGGCTTTCGTAGCTTGACCATCTGCGAGGGTCTTGCCAACGAAGATGTCGCAAAGCAAAGCGTATGAACCTTCGCTGAACGGCTTCGCGCCTTTGGACTGCATTTTGGTAGAAAGGGGACCAAACGACAGCGCAGTACTCCAAAAAAGGACGAACCAAAGAGCAGTATATTTAGTGCCTTTAGACAATCAACGTCTTTGAAGTTTTTTACGAAGCGGAAGATGAATCCTAGCTGCGATGAGGCTTTAGAAACTGTATAGGCAATGTGGTTCTCGAATGACAGTTTGGTGTCTAGCATGACTCCCAGATTCTTTACTGTTGTTCCACGTTTCAAGTGCGGTCCTCGAAGGATGTAGTCGTGGAGATACATCGCACGTTTTCGGCCCAAGGACATAGTCGAGCATTTGGATACATTTGAGGATTTTTTGTAGTTCCTGCTGAAGAAAGTGGGCGTCTTCTGGACATTTTATGGCAAAGTACAGTTTTAGGTCGTCCCAGTAGAATAATTTCAGGCATCTGAGGACCAAGTTCACGTCGTTCATATATAACAGGAAAAGGAATGGGCCAAGGTGGCTGCTTTGCGGAACGCCGGGTGTTACTGAAAAGCTGGACGAGGCATGAAATCATTACAGACATAAAACTCCCAGTCAGGGATGAGCAGAGCCAGTTCAACAATTTATCGAACTGAACCCCCATTTTGTCGTATTTGGAAATTGCAATCTGATGGTTTATTTTATCAAAGGCCACAAAGAGATCTATGTATATGGCGCCTACTTGATGACCGTGTTCCATTTCACGGATGATGAACGATGTAAATACGGCAAGGTTGGTCGCCGTTGAGCGCTTGGGTATAAAACCGTGTTGGTCAGAAGAAATAGTCTGTGAATAGTCATGGACCAGCCTTTGGAGAACAATTAGGTCGAATAGCTTAGATACAGCACTTAGTGCAGCAATTCCACGATAGTGGAAAAACAAACGACTCTTTCCAGCATTCGGAAAACACACCGGAAGTTAATGACAAATTGAAAACCGTTGCCAAGGCACAGCGAGTGTGTTAAGGCAACGCTACAGAACAATTGAAGGAATACCCTCAGGACCGCATCCAGTGGAATTTTTCATCTGCTTCCCGGCTGAAACTACCATATCACTTTGGACAGTGAAAGCAGAGCCAAATACAGATAAGAGGGGAACATTGCTAGTAGCAGCTTCGAGGCCCTCGGCATCCAGAGTTTCGTCACAGAAGACACGACTGAACTGATTACGGAACAAGTTGGCGATATTCGCGACAGAGTCAGCTTCACTTATGCCGTCAATCATAGTGGAGGGTAAACTGGTTTCCTTCCGTTGTTCATTCACGAACCGCCAAAAGCTTTTCGGTTTCGTTTTGAGACGACTCTGCAATTGAAACTGATGAGAGTTGTATAAGCGGTTATTGAGGTGTTTGTAATCGTCGTTGGCGCGTGCATAGATTGTCCTCGTAGAATCGGTGCGATATTTGCTGTGTTTCCTAAGAGCAGCCCTTTTAACACGTTTCAAATGTTTGAGATCGGAATTAGACCCAGGGAGGCATACGGTTGAGTTTCTCAGGCACGAATTGATCAACGGCGTACAGCAAAATACTACACACACACTTAAAATTTAATCACGGACTCGGTTAAACATTTAGCTGAATTCACTCGGCATTTTTGTATTTAACTGACAACTCGGCAAAAAAGTGAACGATGCCGAGTCTCAGCATCACTTGAAACTGAAATATCGGGTAAAATCATTATTAAACGGAGCCGAGCACAAACGTTAACCAAAATTCAACCGACCTCAGTTGCCAATCATGCCGAAAAATCGGTTTAACAGTGGTGTAAGCCGAGGTTCGGCTTTTCTTTTTATCTGTCAACCGCCATGCGCCATATTGTTTTCATTCTCAAGTGGAGTAAGTCGTATGTTGTTTGTGGAGCGGTGAAAAAACATACATTTATTGGCACTACATCAATTATACTTGTAAAACCTCTTCAATAATTCTACGTCGATTCACCGGGTTCATGGCTGCTTCCCTCCATCCTCGGTTGCGCCCCACGCTTTCCATGTCTTGGCTTACCTGATGCGTCCATCTAGCTCGCTGTACTCCACGCCTTCTTGTTCCAGCCAGCCAGCGGATTTGACGCAAAACACCATCTATGCAGGGTATTGCCTATAGGCATGAAATATTCAATATGTCGATGAAAATCTAATCAAAAATTTCGAGCATTTACACACAATTTAACCGAAAACTCGGTAACTCTCATTTTTGTTGTTTTGAATTTCAACCGATACATCAGTTTGCTCATGCCGAAATTCCCAGATAACTAAATGAGTTTTCTGTTTGACCCAAACCGAGATTATCGGTTAACATGAAGCCGAGATAGAAACCGAGAGGTCGGCTGTGCCGATCTCGGTTTTAGAAAGCCGAGACTCGGCATAAAATTCTAAGTGTGCATAGTCGAAGCAGCAAAAGTCGCATCCCCATTTGCAAGGGTCGTGTTCCAATTCACGCCGGCGAAAAAATTGTTCATTTGCTCAAAATCAGCATGGGTGAAGTCATAATAAACTTTTTCGATGTTTTCATGAAAGCTGTATTTAGGATAAAACTCCAGTTTCAGAAGCAGAGGGGTATGATTTCTGCAGCTTTTCACAAGCGGTGTCGGAGCTTGAAGAACGAAACATCTTTGGCCAAATTCTTCGCTGATATAACATAGATCCATCAAACGGTTATTCGCGTTAGGAATGCCATTAATTTGCCGAAGTCTAGCGGTAGAATAAGCGTCAAGCAAGGAGAGAGCAGTCGGTCGGAACGACGTACAGGAATTGTCTGGATAGTGGAAGCTGTTAGTATCGATGTTCCATGAAATCGTGCTTAGTTTAAATCTCCCACGATGAAGATATTGTCGGTGGGTTCCATTTGTGACACGATCCAATCCAAAGAAAGAGCGTGCTTTTCGATAAGGCTTCTGTCGCTAACATGATCGGGAGGAATATAGACCACGCAAATAAACAGAGTCCCGGTTTTAGTGGATATCGCCACCCAAAGATGTTCAACCGTTGAGTCTTCTGGAGGCTTCAGAAGTCGAGATTTGAATTTTGAGCGCACGGCAAGAAGAACTCCACCACCAGATTTCTTGTTGCTATTGAGCGACGATCGATCTAGCCGGTAGACATTATACGTGTCGTCGAACAGTTGCTTCGATGATGTGTTTATATTAAACCAGCTTCTGGTAGTACAGAAGGGCGGTCAATAAGGGGGCGAGGATTCGGGAGGCAGCGATCTGAAAGATAAGGCAGCATCAGCCCGAGCAACGTCATTAGGTGAAGGATACTTGTCATAGATGGCAGCTTGGAGAGCCCTGTGTCCATCCAACCGGTTGAAGTTACGATCGATGTATGTTGATGACGAACTTGGGTGAGATGACAGGTGTGTAGCGGGCTGGTGGCCGTTGATAACGGCGGTCAAGTGGAAGCATCAACAGGAGAAAGAACGCTGGAATCAGAAGATTCATCAGGAAGAGTACGTTCTACAAATTGCGGGTAATAGCCTGAATTCACAGTTTGGAGAACCTCTTCGTCAGAAGCAACATCAGAACCGCGACGACTAAGATGAACGACGACAGCAAAAGGCGGGACTGTGTCGAACTGAGAAGAGGTCTCCATTAGTTATTCTTCCTCCATGGCGCCATCTCCCAACGCCGACAGTAATTCATAAAATAATAAGTTCGTTCAGTTTCTAGAGGCCTATATAAGTTCTGACCAATTCATGTACCTGCCGAGAAGTGTAGAGTTGTCTGAAAGCTGTAAAATAAATTGATTTTTCTCCGACAAATACGCAATTTTCCTCCGACAAATACGAACTGAGTCTATCTTCAAGATACTATCCCCCTGAAAGCTTATCAAAACTGCCATAGTAAAATGTATCCTTTCCCCCAGAAGACAGGCCTGAATATCCTAATCCCCAGTAAACCTGCCAAAAGCTTATCTAAAGTATATCTGTGTAAACTATTTGTGAGTGCTAATCATGTCCAATCCATCAATAAACCGATTGCACACTTCAAAGAATTCATTGTATTTCATTTCCAATCAAAATACTATTCAGAATCGGAATACTGAATCGGTTACTGTAAGACGTTTTACGTAAACGAACACATACGTTAGTCAGTAAGACGTTTACCCTCATCTAGAGGTAGATTATTGAAGATTATTTACCTATCGATGAATTACCTTAATTACTATCCTCGGCTACCTCCACGGATAGTCTTTTTAATAATAATGATGGTAGTTCACCACACAATAAATAACTGAAACGCTGCATGCCCTAAGACACCCGATTGCGCGACTGTCATCGCGTCATTCTTCTGCACTTGCGCATCTCACTCAATAACACTCATTGATATTTAACGCCGGTTGCTTGCTTGTTGTTGTCAAGAATGCATCCCACTTTTCTTTTTCGATAGTTGACTATTACCGTCCGCCCAGTCGTTCACTCACTTTCCCAACGGTGGGCGAATTTGGCAAACGACCAACGATCTTTTTCACTGCATCGTTTTTTCTTCATTTAAAATCCGTCTCCGCTTGCAAAGAGGAGCAGTTTTCCTGAGACGCAGTTATCGTGTTTCCGATTTTTCAAACATCGCAAAAGTGCATTCGTTATTTTCACGGTAAATTAAAAAACAAAAATTAAGTGAGAGTGCATTTTTCATATCCAAGCATTGATCCAGATCGAACGTGGGCCTAACAACGATGTGTTTACTTCATTTCCAGTGCCACTTGAGATCGACGACAGTGTTGCCACAATCGGTAGCGCCAACAACACATCCAACAGCAGTCAGGATAATTCGGATGACTTCGTGCTAGTACCAAACAATCTACCGGTAGATCCATGCAGTGGAAATTATGATAAGAGGTTTGGCTTTTGTGAGAAAATTTCGAAAAAATTGAGTTTCTAATGTTTTTTTAAATCAAATTTCAGTAAACCAACTAGAGTGCCTCAAACAGCTACAAACGCTCAGGCGAGTCCACCGAGACCCAGCTCGCTTCCGATCTCGGAGCCGAAGCCCGTCCCAACGGCAGCTAGAAAGATTTCTCGACAGCAAAGTCAGACGCCACCAAAGGTATGCCGTTTCTGAACATGCTCTCATTACTCAAACTTAACTAACACACTTCAAACTCACCCCCACAGAACATACCCAATGCAATACCTCGATCTCAGCCGATTAGCATGAAGCGATCCGAGCATCGAAACAGTAATTGTGATATTAGCTCCATATCGCCGCCGGCCGTGCAATTCGCAATTGGAACCCCTCCCTCAGGCAGCCGCCGACGATCAACGTCGGGTGGGTCCCTGTCGGAAACACCTCCTCCGCCGTCCTGCTGGACGGTCAGTCCAGCATCGCATCATTCACCTCTGCGTCGCTCCGGTACCAGTTCACCAGTATTCTCCAACGCCCTATCGAAGCTTCCGGCCCTAGGCAGTCCAACGCTGCTGACCAACGACAACAACAATTCCCATCCATTGGGGACAAGGGCCTTCACTTTACCGGAAATGGGCGCAACCGGTGGACTGCAGAGTTACTTACACGATAACAATCTAGACGACCATCCGATCAACTTCCATGCACCGGAATTACCAGCCGAAACGTTGATGGACGTAAGATCAAACTGCACCTCCTCACTCGCCAAATTCAAGTCTAACCGATCGGTTTCTCTTCCCCAGCGTGAACACAATGAGACTCTAGCGAAGCTAAACTTCGTTATCGCCCTAACGGACTGCATTCTGGAGGTGGCGGACTCCCGTTGTGCACCCTTGTCGGCACTGATGTCGGCCGATGCTCAACCGATCGCACCGCACGCCCCCGAGCACTGCAAACGAGCGGAACGACTGGTTCTGCTGGTGCGGGCTCTGAACCTTCTCTCTTCCGGTATGCATTTGGCGTCGTCGCAGTTGCAGAGTGGACACCTGAAGCCATCGGACACGGTGAAAAATGGTGAGTTGTTCAGTAACTTGTTTTTTGTTTTTCTCGGATGATGATACTTACCATACCACGTAAATTTTAGTGCTTTCGATGATGCACACTCGATACCGCTCGACCCTGTGCGAGTCAAAGAAACTGAACGGAACGGGGCTGCTGCAACGGGCCGGGGCTAGCAATATTACCGCTGATAAGATTCTATACGACCATGCGATACAAATGGTAAGTCTTTAGTTAGAAATTGGTAAGGTAGAAGTTCTGCTGAGAACACCTTTGGAGGGTTTTTCTGGCGCAATTGTTCTTCAATCTGCCTCATCAACTCAATTGTTTTTTTAAATCAATCCAGGAGTACTATTCATTTAGAATTTCAATGCATCAAGTGGGCTGAAAAGTCCCGGGTTAACAAATACAACACGGGGTTTTCCGGGTTTATTCATCATCATACATTATCTCCAACAAGAGCAACACAATCATTCCAGCGCCACTCTAAAATGTCAATGCTTTTGTAGAACGATAAACGATAAAAATAGGCCTCAATCTCAGCGATAACCTCTTCATTTGAGTTAAATCTTTTACCGGAGAGCATTTTTTTTTTAAAGGTTTTTCAACACCCACTAGTCGCTGGGAGTCAAATTTGGAGAATTCGATGAAATGAAACAGCACTTTTTTCTTCTTTCTTTATATGAAATCTCTTCCAAGATTTTTACCTTCAAACTCTCTGTTGATGGTATTTCCCTTCTCAATGAAGTCGATGAATATTATACCATCCCAAAATACCGAAGCCATAACCTTTCCAGCTGATTGTTGTGGTTATGGTCTGTTAAAATCCATTGAGATGACGATTGATTTGATTTTGGAGTGCATCCATGTTTCATCAAATGTCACAAAGCGACGCAAAAATTCCGGTTTGTTACGTTTTAAATAGTCAAACACTGCTCAGAATCATCATCAACACGTTGTTGGTTTTGGTTGAGGACATACGGGATCAAGTCCCTATCACTTCGAAGTTTTCTGAGCACAAACCTCGAATACTATCAGGACTTCAAGTGTGAAATTTTCAAGAATCGTTAGCTCCACTGGAGCATCCATTGGTAAGCAATTTGAGCGTTGTTTGTTTTGTTTTGATTGGGATTTTTTGTCTCAAAAATCGTGAAGTGATAATTAATTTAATTTATAAATCATATGGCAAAGGACTCCCTGCAGTTTCACCTTTACAGTGAGCGAACGCGGCACCCACTTGAACAGAGCTTTTGCTTGTACAAATGCTTATGCAACGGACCGAGTTTCCAGGAATAGACAGATATTTCACTGCTTTTTTGAAGACTTGAGGAAAGCGGTCCCGGGTTTCAAATCATAACGAAAGTGGATCGACACTGTCCGGTATTTCTCTAACAGCAGGATAAAGGCATGGCTGATAGTTCATCCTGTATAATTGACTTGCTGCTGCACATTCCGGAATCTCATCGAACAGACCAAAATTTCATTGCTGGAATTCCAGTAATTGGATCCAAGAGCCCTGGGTAAATAATGGTATTCGGTTCCTTTTTGCCAAATTGTAAGCTTTTGAACGTTGACGTCAGTCCAGACCTAGGACAGCAAATTTAGTAATGAATGTTATAATAATTTGTATCAATATTTCGTGACAGTCGGCATTTGTAAAATTTCTATTTGGCATGCTGCTCTTGGCATAAGCTCGCTTTATATTTATGCTTCGGAATAATATAGAGATCGTTGAATTTCCGAGCCGTGTTTGAAATTGTACGAAAGACTTGAGATATGTAGCGAAGAGAAAGTTGAAACTTTTTTAACGACCACTGGCTTCCAATTGACAGGCATTTGGAACGGTATATTCCAATCCAAACGAACTCTTTAGCTGAGAGGTCAAATTGGTCGTCCTAAAAATGACGGATTTCAAATGGTCCTTGTTTGATCGATCTTCTTTGGACTGGGCATATGGTCCATTTACATATTTGTTAATATTGTGTGACAATTCATTAGCCAGCAATACAAACGTCGCCGCTTTTAAGCGTGGGTTGTGAACAAGGCCATTTTTGCTTGGAAATTATCTGGAGAATTGAATGGAGCCGGTTTCAATCACCGCACGGATATGGTTGTAGAGTTAAAGAGCTTATTTTACCCCGCCTCCCCTTATATTGTCTACGCCCCCATACGTCTACGCTCCATACAAAAATTCAAAATAATGTATGGATAAAAGTCTACGAAGGGGGATGAGATGTTCAAAAATGAGTCTACGTGGTTTATGAACAGGCTCTTATGCATTTTATGGCACCTTTCGCCGACCTGCTCCTTTATACAATTTAACTAGGATGGCTGAAAAATCAAACGGAGCTGGTTCATTTAGCATCATTTAAATTTTGTTAAATGAGAAGGTTTGCCAGAATTTGAACGATCTCCGGCAGGTGTTTATACTTATGGATGCTTGGTGGGAGCCGTTTCACAAATGGAAATTCATCCATAATTTGTACTTCAATACGTTCGTACAGCTGTCTTAACTTCTCAGGATCCAATTTCCTTGATGATAGTTCCAATCGAGATATCAAACCTAAATTCTTTACAAGCTCTACATTGATGTTGAGAACCTTGGCAAATACCTCAGGTTGATCAAGCAGTCTCCGTGCCATATTCCCGTTATTCGAACTTCCACTTCCTCCAATTTTCGGTCGAATAATGTTGAGGTTGAAATGTTTTTCAAGTTGATTACCTTGACGTCTAGCTCAGCTACAACCTCGGGCTGTATTGGTGCCGGATTGTATAAAGAACAACCTCTATTCGGTTTTCCAGGATATTTCACATATGACTAGCCCTATTTTGTTGATCTTGAGCGACTCCGAGCAAAGATATCTATACATTTTTCAATAATATAAGGGGAAGTGGGGTAAAATCAGCCACATCTTTGTTCGCAGAACCGTGCGGTAGATGAAACATCTTCGATTCGATTTTTCAGGAAATTTCACATGGGACTAGCCCTATTTTGTTGATCTTGAGGCCACTTCGAGCAAAGATATCTATAAACTATTCAAGAATACAAGGGGAAGTGGGGTAAAACCAGCCATATCTTCGTTCACAGAGCAATGCGGTAGTAAAAACAGCTTCTATTCGATTTTCTAGGAAATTTCACATGAGATTAGCACTATTTTGTTGATCTTGAGCCTTTCCGTGCGAAGATGTCTATAAATTATTCAAGAATAAAATGGGAGGTGGGGTAAAATAAGCTCTATAACTCCACAACCATATCCGTGCGGTGATTGAAACCAGTTCCATTCAATTCTCCAGAGAATTTCCAAGCGAAAATGGCCTTGTTTACAAGCCGCGCTTAAAAGCGACAAAAGTTACAGATTTTTTCCTTAGTTTTCATTAGTTCTTGCCCACTGTGCAACGGTTGCCTAGCCAAAGGTGATAGAGCCATCAGCTACCTAGCCAATGTTTGCCGCTAAAGCCCTTCCAGGTTATTTGTCACTACCTGCTGCCAATTCAATACTGGCTCATTGCCGCTCTGAACAGCTCCAAGGTTGCCGAGCGAATGAAAAAATTTTCGGAGGTGTACCCCTTTTACATCGTTCACTGCTGCATATGAGATCTCCCTTACTTACATTTGAAGTCTGTGATAGGAAATACGAAATATTTGACATTACCTTATATTGGCGTTATTTTCAGTAGTAAAATGTTGAAAATCAATAGTTTTCACCATCGGAATCGACGCGTGGAAATATTTTCGATCGAATGGGGGAAACATTTTGAGACTTTTCGGAGATACGACTGAGATATTCACGCTCAAAACATGACCGATTTTACTCCAGTTTAGTACTGTCCTGTTCTACGACATATACGTAGTCCTACGTCATGACAAAAGTATGTATGTTGAGCAAATAAAGCGTTTTAAGTTTTGCGTCCACTATTGTGTAGGGCTGGTAAGATATCGTGGCAAAACCCACAAATTTAATGAAGTGCGCATTTGAAGATGTGGCTGAGTTTCGATGTAATCTGTGGTATTACGAACAAGAAGATTATTTTTGTATGTAAAATACGAGGTAAATTATTCAGCTGGGACTGCAATATGCGTAGAATCTTTGCCTTAGCAGCATGAAATATTCTAGGCATATAACTGTCGCACTGCTATGATATATTGATGGATCGTTGGCGATAGAATTTACGTTTTGAAATACACATGCTCATGTGCATTATTGTTATATGCTCCTACCATGATTCTGATTATTGTTTATCACCATATCATCATTAAAAGAGTCATAGTTCGATCAAATGCAAGTTGGTGGCCTATATAGACAATTTAATGTCAAATGTTATCTATGTCAAATTCATTGTTTAAGTTTACACATAAGCCCCTTATCAATGCTGTAGTGTCGAGTAGTTCCTACAAAGAATGTTGTAAACTTAAATCTATACTTTATTTTCTAAGATCTCTTAAGAAATGTCAAGATAGTGCGGACTTCTATATCTAAAATTTCAACATGGGACAATCTAACTTGATGTTTTTGTTATACAAACTCAGAACATAGTATATAATCTTTTGTTTGTATCCAATAGTATAGTTAAAAACATTAAGCATATATTGAAACAAGCTGCAATTGTGACCAAAAGCAACATGTGTGACTAGTTATGCGTAGAACGGCAGTATAGGAATAGAAAACAAATATGTAGTCCTACGTCATAACAAAACTATGTATTGCTTCCGCAAATTTTCCTGGCGACACTGATGATAATCCTCCTCCGACAGTCGTTAACTTTATAAATTATTGTAATAAAACTAACGCCCAATTTAAAATGCAAATGCCCATCATACATTGTGGGATAGCTCAGATAACGTGTGGTTCAGTTAGAATTGGAACATAGACTATTGACGCATATTTCGGATATACATTAACAAAAAAGTATTCTGTTTTAACTAAAATGTTCGACTTTATGTAAACGTTAAAAATGTGACTTTATGTGAAAAATTTCGATTTCAAAAATGTCTCGATTTCGAAGAAATTTGCGGATTTTTACGTGTCATTAACCGGCGCACTTTATTTTCATCCATCGTTTTGGCAATCTAATTCCACTTGGTTCTCAATTCATTGATGCATGTGACGACTCTGCCATTCACCTTTAGCTTCCTCTTCATAATAGCCCAACATTTTTCTATCGGTCTGAGCTGGGGACAATTTGGCGGGTTGAGTTTTTTCTGTATAAACTAAATCCCGTTGGTTTGATACCACTGTAGCACTGTTTTACTGTAATGACAGCTTGCAAGATCTGGCCAAAACATGACAGGTTCATTGTGGGATCTGATGAATGGCAATATTCGCTTTTGGAGACATTTCGTTCTGTACAGCTCTGAATTAAATGTCTTATCACTGATGAAAACCTTGGTCTTCCTACCGCAGCTACAGATGCCTTGCCCATGTATTTACGTGCAAATTTAAATTAAAACATCTGTTCTATTTCCAACCTGCCGCGGAACTTTCAACACTTTCTCTTCATATCTTTCATTCTTGCAAAAACATTAATGTTCACTCATGGTGATGAACGAACATCTCTTTCTACATCATAATCGTTACTCCGCGCACGGAGAATACATAACATAACAATTAAAGTATGGAAATAAAAACTTGTTCACAGTTAGAAAAAGCCTCTGATGAGATCGTTGATAAAATGATTTCATTAAATCATGCTAGTTAGGTCATTCCGTAGGGATGTTCCTTGGTGGAACTAGCAGAAGTGAGGAAAAACTTTCAAGCTGGAATTCATCCCATTATTGAATTTGAGAATATTTGTATAACGAGGAAATACAGATTTGTAAAGATCTGCATTTTTCCGATAATCAAGCAACTCTCAATACGCTTAAAGCATTTCCAAGAAAATCGAAGCTAGTGTGGGAATGCTTCTTTATTTCTTTCTTAGCGTTTCAAGCTTATTTTTTTATTGCTTGCTCTCAACTTAGTGTTCTAAATGCACTTCTATAGTTATTAACTGAGAGCTTTCTATGCCTGGTGCCATTTTTTGCATAAGTATGATTGTGTGGCAAGTATAATCATACCCTATGCCCAGGGAGTCGAGAAATTTTGCTTAACGAAAAATTCCTAGACCAGACCGGGAATCGAACCTAGCCACCTCCAGCATAGTGTTGCTTTGTAGCTGCGCCTTTACCGACTGAGCTAAAGGAAAACCAATGTGGGAATGCATCCTTTCTTTAAGACAATCGGCCAGTAGGAACGAACTAATTCTATACTGTGTGCCTGGCCATGGTGGTATTGACGGAAATGAGCTGAAAGTTAGAAAGTAGACAGCCTAGCAAAAGAAGGTTCAGCATCAAATTTTTATTGGTCCGGAATTGTTCACTTGTTACATTACAGTTTCCTATCAATTTTATGTTAGTCTTTGTATGCTTAGCAAAAACTGTAGTCAACCTTCACAGTCTCTTAACCTATTTACCCAGAAGAATGTGGTACTTGATTCTTTCAGAACATTAGGATTCTGTGGACAGCATTCGTTAGTCCACTTTCAACAATTTTTCATCAAACCATTCGACATTTTGTACCTTGAAGTTTTATCCTTTTGATCTTTTGACATTCGGTTTTTTGAAAACGACTCATGTTTTTGCATCTAATTCATTGCTCAAGATATAAAAAAAATAGTTAATATAATGGAAAAAAATAAAAACATAGTCTCAATCGGTGCCCTTAGACCGACTTATGCAAGTGCCCTTTAGAACACATGAGTGAGTTGAAAAAGACGGGAAATTGAAAGTAAAATTGGTTAGGGTTACCGTTCTTTACTTATTGCTCTGTGTTGTGTCGGCGTTGAAGAGCTGACTTTAGGCAAATACCTATTGCTCTGGTATTACTCGTGATCATAGGATAGGGTATAGAACAGGAGAAAGAAGAGAAAGCATTAGTATGTGTAAATGCTATGCGCTTAGGAGATTTTCATGGTGATATTCTCACAACGGAGAGATCATTCCCAATGAGTTTTCACTCGTTAATTCCATAATGTTTGGTTATAAAAGACAAGAAACATTTTACCAGTTGCTACATTTGGGAACATCAGGGTAATGATACCCCATCGCATCTTCAAGTGATCATTACAAGCTGTCCATTTGATTCAGGCACTTTTGAAAGTTGATGTGGCAGCCTATTCATGCATGAAATCCGCCGCGACCAACTCGGCAGAACGCGCCTATACCTCTCTCTGAACCGAAGGGCAGGGTGGTATGAAAAGGCTGCCCATACCACCAAACCAGCCCCACCTCCATAATTTTGCTCGGATCTGACGATGTCTTTTTGGTTCAGATCATGCCAATAACAACTAGAACAATCCGATCCTTTCTAATTAAGCTTTTTCATCTGAAAAAAAAAAACACATTTCACCATTCTACTTTTCATTTCATGTAGTTCCTTATAAATTTGAAACGGTTCTCTTAAATGGACGTTATCAGTTTCGGTTTTTTCCAAATGATGTTTCGTGATTCGTTCAAAATGCGTGCGATATGTCTGGAAGTTGCTGAAACATCCAATTTGCTGAAAAAAAAGACCATCGACTTTTCGTTGCTTGGTGTCTTATTTGCGTCTTAAGCCGCAAATACACCTTGATTCGTCTCTTGGTGGGACGTTTAATTTCATAGTTCGCACCTTTATTTTGAAGAAGTCCCGAATAACTGATTCAGATCGATCGATTTTCTTGGAGATTGAACGGTTTGAGTAGCCTTCTTCCTTGAATAGTGTTGTAATTTGCCGTTCCTCCTCTGTCAAAAGAGTCCCTTTTGCCATTTTTATAAAATGTCCCCAAATTGTTTATGTATCCAACATTTAACGATGCACAACTTTAGCGTACCTTTTAAAATAAAAATTACGAAATAATATTTCAAAAATTTCTCAAAAGTTAATAAAAATAAAAATGACGTTTGACGTTTGCATCCTTTAATACTGCAAAGGTACGTATGTAAATGAGATGGTTGTCCTTTCCATGAAGGTGTTTTATTAATATTACTAATACGTCAAAAATTTAAAAACTCTCTTAAAAATGGAATGATCTCACCATTCTTCCATATATCGCTTGATTCCTACTTAGTCAAACTCTATCTCCAAAACATTTTGCTTTGCGAAAATCTTCTAGACCGGAATCGGGAATCGAACCCCTCCGCAACTTCATAACCGCAATTTTCACATTTTCGACATTTCAAAACGATTTCACATGATTTGGTACTTTTAATTTTCTGATTTGTAACCATATGAGTTATAAGACATCGAACGCCCTTGGCAACTAAGATCACTGCATAGTAGCTATTGTCAAGTTAGATGAACGTAAGATTAGCTGAACCACGCAATTCAAACAATCTTCCAAAATTCGATGATCTTGAGAAGACAAGGCGCGATATTCACTACGGATCATCTCGCTGCTTTGTGGATGCAAATCTTAATTTTTATCACTATATTTTAATTCAGTGCTGGAAGTAGTCATTCTCAATGCTATTCATTCAGAATCGCATTTCCTTTCGATTTCCGATAAGTCGTTCCAAAAGCTGATTTTCAAAACAACATGTTGATGAAATTGTTGTGATTGGCTATTTGATCATACTTTAAATTCTAAGTGGAGTGTCAAAATATTAAAGGGTGTATTCGATAAAAATGATACACCGAAAATCTTCTGTATTTTTTAACCGTATGAGTAAAAAGCCCGACAATTTGAGCAAATCTTATTCATGGTGCATTGTTGAAAGGGTGTCCCACGTCAAAGTGCATCACGGAAGTAAAGATGTAAAAAATTACATATTTGTTGTAGTGTTTTTATCGATGTCAGTTTTTCGAAAATTAGAAAAATGGCACCTAGAAAATCCTCAACTCTCTCATCGGGATATCGGAAAACAACTTGGAATCGTGCCGTCAACGATACTCTGAGCATCAAACGGAACGCGAAATGCCGTCAGAATGGATTTTCTATTAGTGATCAGGATCACAAGCTTGTCGTGAACGCGTTTAATCGGAATCCCAAATGCTTCGGTCAGGTATGTGGCCAAAGAGTTGAATCTGTCCGAGTCTACAAAGTGCAGAAGGCTCCAAATCGCGACGAACGGCAACATACGATGGGAAAGTCATGGGCCCGGAAACTGTACACCCAGATGCTGACGAAGCCTTAATGTCTCATCATGGATGATGAGACTTACGCCAAGGTGGACTTTCGGCAGCTTCCGGGGCTACTGTTCTTTACCGCCCAGCACAAGTTTGATGTTCCGGAGAAAGTAAGGAAGCATAAACCTTCAAAGTTTGTCAAGAAATACATGGTTTGGCAAGCGATTTGCTCATGTGGCAAACGGAGTGCGCCGTTCGTGACTATCGGGACTGTGAACGGGGAGATCTACCTCAAGGAGTGTCTACAGAAGCGTCTGCTTCCTCTGTTAAAGCAACATGAGGGCCCTACGATCTTCTGGCCGGATCTAGCTTCGTGCCACTATTCAAATGTTATCCTGGAGTGGTATGAAGCCAACGGGATCACTTTCGTACCCAAGAACATTATGCAGTTCAAGTTTTTATTTACAAGATTTCGAGTCATGCCGTCGAAAATGTTGTGTACTTACAATCAAAATCCAGAGACGTCCCACCGATGGATCGCTGACTAGCTTGGAGTTGCAAATACAACTGTGTCTCGTGTAATAAGAACCTCCAAGGAGCATCTGAGTGCCCGATAGAAGGAAGGGAGTGGTCATAAAAGAGCTCCAATGGACTACTGTCCAGGAATGGTCAGAAATATGGTGCAACAGTTCCAGAATCGCCTAAACATTTCAATTCGAGATGTCGCTACGTTACATGTTTACAAGGTACAAAAAGCCCCAAACCGAAATGAAAAGTTTTGGCCTAAAGGGTGTTTCGATCAAAATTTTGTCGACTTAAACTTGGCGCATTTCCGTTCACCGTGCATTTGCCCAAATTTTGTTCACCCCTCATTTTGAAGGTGTGTGTGTAGCATCATGCCTCTATTTTGATTTTGAGATTAGCACTTCAGTTATCAAAATGTCGTCGAAGGAAGAGAAGCAACGCATCAAAGTTATACACGTGCATGGCAAAAATCCAAACTACTCTCACGCCAAGTTGGCGCAATTGTTGAATGTGGCTAAATCGGGGGAAATCGGAAGCCGCAGGCCACAGCGAGGACAAAAAGAGTTGCCCGCTGTTTTGAGTGGAACCCTATCCACTCCGTCCGAGATGTCGCAAAGAAACTGGGAGTGGTGCCTTCATTCGTGGATAGAGTTAAAAAACGAGCTGGACTGTCGACTTACAAGAAAGTGGTCACTTCAAATCGCGACGATAAACAAAACACGTCGGCCATAGAACGATCGTGAAATTTTACACGACGATGCTGATGAAGTTTGATTGCGTGGTACAGGACGATGGAACGTACGTCAAGGCAGACTTTAAATAGCTTCCTGGACAGGAATTTTATACGGCAACCGGACGGGGAAAGGTGGTAGATATTTTCAAGCAAATTAAACTGTCAAAGTTCGCGAAGAAATATCTTGTGTGGCAAGCCATCTGTATCTGTGGCTTGAAGAACAACGTTTACATTGCGACCGGAACCAGCAACCAGGAAATTTATCTGAGCGAGTGTGTACATAAACGTCTACTGCCTTTCCTGAAGGAACACAATTGTTCCGTTCTATATTGGCCGGATTTGGCATCTTGCCATTACGGAAACAAAGGCCATGGAGTGGTATGCTGCCAACAACGTTCAAGTGGTGACCAAGGACAAGAACCCTCCCAACTCGCCAGAGCTCCGCCCAATCGAACAATATTGGGCCATCGCCAAGCGGAACCTTGAGAAGACTCAAAAAGCTGTTGTGAGTGAGAAACAGTTCCAGGCAAACTGGCGTTCTGCGGCGAATAATGTGGAGAAGGAGACTGTACAAAATCTTATGGCAGGTGCTAAACGAAAGACCCGGCAGTTCGCATTCGGTAAAAAGAATGCTTAGCTGAATATTTCTCCTGTATTTTGTATTAACTGAACTTTGAAAAATTTTGATCGACTTACACATATTACTGTTTGACCAAACTTAGATCGGAACACCCTTTAGCATCCTGCCACTATGCTCGGAACGTGTTGGAATGGTACCGAGTCACCGAAGTCAATTGTGTGCCAAAAGATTTAAACCCACCAAATTCACCGGAACTTCACCCAATTGAAAATTTCTGGGCAATTATGAAGATGAATTTAGGTTAAAACACTGGGAAAATCAGTTGCACCAAATTTGATACGTGTATTGAAAAGTAAGGTGCTCGCATTCGGGATGGGGGATGTAATTATAAATCATAACTCATTAGTATTCCCTGAAAAATTTCAAGAAAATCCGATAATCGGTTTAATTCTGGTGAGTAAATATGTGTGTGCTATTTATATCGTATACACTCTTGAAAATGATATTCACCTTTAGATATCATTTGAATATTACCGTGAATATTACACTTTCAATATTACAGTTAGAGTAATGTGCAAAGTTGCTTGACAATGTTGTGGCACAGAGAGACGTTCAACTGCATCTCATTTACCAGTGTAAAAAATGGTTTCCCTCAAGGTATCAAGTAGCAATAGCCTAATAGATGGCGCCACAGATTTGTTTTTATTGGTGTGGGAAAAGTGGGTTGCCAGTCAAGCCATCAGATTAAATGTAGCTATAAGATGACTAGGTGGCGCTACTGTGCAAGATGATTCCAACGTAATAGTATTGGAAATTTTACACAACAAATTTGAATTGTTCTGTTCAAGCTTTAATATCTGTCGGCGGTTGTAGTATAAGCCAAGAGCTACAATTTCGTCAAACACTCTGTTCAGAAATTCAGCTAAAGTAATTTAAGTAAGAGTCGAATTGAAACAATACGAAAGTTGATTGATCGTTCAAATCAACTAGTCGCTTATTCTGTATTATCATTTTTGAATTGTAGCTCTACATTAACACAAATTTATTTAAATCCTCCTTATTTTCTTCCCCTTCAGTGCCAATCGGCCGCTCTGGGTGAGCTCTTCGGTAACCCGGAGGATTGCTTCACCCGGTACCAGTCTGCGCAGATTTTGCTTCACTCGCTAGCGCAGAAGTGCAGTCACCCCCAGGACAAGATGCTCCTATCGAAATGTAAGTTTATATTGCATCAGCATACACCTCGCTACTGTATTACTAAAACGCAATGTTTGTTACTGATTATGCTAATCAACTTCTTCTTCTCACCTTCTTCTTCTACACAGACAAAGACGCCGTCGAAAAGCGGCTGTACATCCTCCAGCAGCAGGGTTTCATCTACGCGACCGATGAGCTGTCTTGAACCAGCGCCCTGCAGACGCTCAGGAGACGACTGTCGAAAATCTTCTGACTAGATACTTCTGCAACAGCTGCTATTGCTCCTGCGTGGGCGGTCTGAATCATCGTTATCATCTTCTGTATGTAGGGAAAAACTAAAAAGGCTAAGATAAGGAAAACCACCCGCGCGTCGTTCGCGGGTGTCGAATGGACTGCGGTTTGCTGAATGGGACGGATGAGTGCGGAACAAGTCGTGATCGTGAACTCGAATGTTTGAATGCAAGATGGATACCGAACTCGAAGAGCAGCCCAACTGCAACTCCCCCTCGGTATCGGTATATTTTTTTCCTCTGTAGACTTATTTATTCGTATATATTTTATTTTTACAATCATCATTTGGGAAAAGTTTTCGGAAATGCTGTCGCGTTTCTTTTCTAGCCGAACGGCTGTAAATACAATCAATGTAGCTTTTTGGAGTAGGATCAGAATAATTAGTAATTATATGACAGTTTTGGCTATTCTAGATGAAGCCGTAAGGTAGTTGATCGATTGACAGATGCAATTATTTGCTATGCTTTCGTAAGTTGTTATGTCGGTGAATTATAAAAAAAACTTCTCTGAAGCAAATTATAAAGGCATTTGTAAATAAACGCAACAGTTGTACTCACTGAAATGTACATAGGTTGCACAAAAAATTTAGGCGAAGGGCTTCTGTATGATTCGCTGCAACTAATTAGTGCATGCTTTTGTGTCAGCTCATAGCATCTCTAGTACGGAGTACGAAGTGCTCATTTTGCGATGGTAAAAACAATTATTTTCGAACATCCTTTCGTTAGCCTTCATCGGAAGTTACTTCGCACGCTTCCTAGCTTTGCCAATGATGACGACAAGCTTGGTTCCGAACAATGCTGCAGTTTTCAATTGGATGACGCAAATGCCGTAGAAAATACTCCCAACTTTATTGAGTTGTTACAGTAGATATCATTCGTCTGAAACGATTCGTCAGTCTGAGAGCTCTTTATATACGTACAACAATTGAGCAGTGTGAGCATACATGCGTAACTGCACCTGCTCAAATACGATCAATATAATGGAGGCGTTTAAGTTGCTCCCAATTTCACACACGATACATGAAAAACAGTTCAAATATTGACAATATGAAGAACGCCCTTTTATCTTCAGCAAAATCACTTATGAAATTATGGAGCAAATGCCTGCAGAAAATGCGGTCGTTAGTATTGAAAAGTGGTTCAATCAAAAGAAGCATCTCGAACCAGAAAAGTTCTCTATTTAATACCCACAAATTTTAGTTTAACTGATCCATCGTGTGAGTCGTAGAGGGAAAGAGACATAACCATACCAATATGATAAAGTAAAACGTAAAGTACCTAAGTACAAAAAATATTTAACAAACAAACTCCCCTTAGAAATAACAAACTAGTTTATCAGAATAAACCTTACCCTAAATTAGCTGGGTGTTTATCAACAATGTTGCGTCTACAAGAGTGACCTTTATAATGCACTCGCTAGATCGCAGTAAGATGTCAGACACCATGGCTAGATTAAAGGCTACTGATAGCATAACGTGCAAGCTATCCAAAATTCTGTTCTTAGTTGAAGTCTTCTAAAAAAGAAAATACACATACATACACATAATGTTAGAGGTAAACTACCATCGGGTCAGTGACAATGAACATAAATACTATCTTAAACGAATGGCAGACGAGCAACTCAGCAATCGTCACAACAAACAACAACAACAAACCAAGGTGTAGATTTCTATCCTTGGAATAGAGCAAAAGTAAGTGGATAATGAAATGAACATAGTGGAAAAGATAACCCAATATTATTATTAAAAAAAAATCAGCAAATGAAAACAAACAAACTCAAACCATATGTTAGCGGAAAAATCTTTAAAACAAAACAAAAATGAACTACAAACAGAAAAAAAAAAATCTTCATAAAACAACAATAAAAAGGTAATAAAAGTAACAAAATGTAACGGCCGGAAGTGATGCTTTATCCGAAATGTCCAAATGTAGGCACAGATATCATCTTATCCAATCTTGGAACTTATCTTTTTCGGGGGTCATGTACTAGAACTTACTTGTTCATATTTACTTTCAATTGCTGCACCAGAACATCGGAATTGATTTATTGCAAATTTGGAAAAATGTACGCCAGAGATGCGTGATTATGCGTTTGATGCTCGCACAGAAGATGCCAAAGGCGGTTACCAGAGTGGAAGGATGTCATTTGGCCACAGTTTATCGCATCAAAAAGTCTACAGAATGATCCTAACTAGTGGAAGCCGGGATTTGGAGGTACACGTATGCCAAACATGGTCAAATCGGTCTTCGCAAAGTTAGCTAGCAACCCAGTACGTTTCATCAGGAAACTTGCCGAGGAAGCCAACATTTCTGAAAAATCCATGCGAAAAATCATCAAAGAACAGGGTGGCAACACGCTCGGGAAATGCGGGAAAAATGCGGGAATACAAAATCATCGGGAAATATGCGGGAAAAAGGCGGGAATTTCAAAAGTCATCGGGAATTTTTGTCATATGGAAGGAACCATACTCACACCTTTTTCAAATAATTTGAGTAGCGTTTTTGTCATTTACTCGGTCCACCGATCTCATTGTTCAGCCTGTTCAAAACGTACCGCTTAGAGCATCTTCAGCGGTGGTCTATTTTAACATCTTCATAGTTGATTTGCATCAGCAAACTTAAAAAGAACCAGCCAAAACAAACCAACTTTGCGTTCCCCGCACCGGTGTAATATTTCTTGTTGTTAAACCTACCAACACCTATCATCTTGTCAATCATACAATATCCAGAGATCAAAAGTTTTGTTTTTTTCAGAGACCGAGGATTTTCCGCAAACTTTTTACCATGGATTGGTTTGAGTGGTGGTGAGTGTGCGAATGCATGCATCTCATTTAAACGATATTAGGTAGTGCTGATAGTGATAGATAACGTCACGCCAACCTATGACAAGAAGCACTTTCTGCGACGTTTCAACATGCCAAGGGATATGATCCTAGACATTATGCGACAACTAGAGTCAACTGATGAGTTTTTCCAGCTCTTGGGATGCAGCTGGCTATGTTGACCTTGGTGTTACATAGGTGCACTGCAGCCTAACGGATGTTGGCGTATGTCCTCAGCTAGTTCTCTCGACAAAAACTTGGGGGTTGGTGACCCTGAAGAATTTTTGCAAATCTGTCCTTAAGACTTACGGCCCGCAGTATTAACGCCCCCAATATCGGAAAAGGTTAAGAAACTAATGGACAAAAATTATCTCCCAAAAGCTCGAAAAAAATCTTGTAAATTCAGTGCACTTAGAAACTCAGGGAACTTATCAGAAGCTCGGTATACTTTTTAGGTTTGACTTAGATTTCCCGAGGTTAAGCAATTCTCCCTGATGTCAAAGGGCAATACCATAAAATCAGGGAACTTTCCAGAAAATCGGAGAGCCTGAAATTAAGGGTTCTTCCTAGAAGTTCAGACAACTTTCCTGAAATTCAGATTGTTTCCTAGAAATTCAGGGAATTGTCCACAAGTTCAGGGAGCATACCACGAGTTCAGGGAAGTTTCCAAAAGTAAAGGGTTCTTCACAGAAGTTCAGGTAACTATCCATTCAGGGGGCTTTCAGAAGCTTAGAAAACTTATCAGATTATTTTGGGTATTTTTCAGAAGTTCATAGAATTACTCAAGATGTTCAGGTAACTTCCCAAAAAATCAAGGAATTTTCCAGAAAATTATAAAACTTCCAATAGAGAACAGTCAAGAAATTCATGAAGCTTTTCAACAGTTTGCAGATCTTCCTAGAGGTTTAGTGAACTTCTAAGAATTTCATGAAACTTGCTAGAACTTCTTAGAGGTTCAGCGAACATGTAGGAGTTCATGAAACTTCTTTGAAGTTCAGGGTTTCTCATGAATTCAAAAAACTTCTCAGAACTTAAGGAAATGCTCACAAAGATCTTCTAAGTTCCCGTCATTTCCAGAAAGTTGTTCCTATTCCACCGATGATCAGCGAACTTTTTATAAGTTCATCCAAGTTTCCAGAAACGTTAATAATTTTTCGGCAATTCAATGAACTTCTCTAAAGTTCCACCATTTCTCTTCTCGAAAGAAAGCGAGCAAACTTCATGATTATCTGGAAATTTCCAATTATTTTATTCAACTGCCGAAAAGTTGAATCAATTTCTGGCATGTTCATTATAGATATTTCCACCCAATCTTCATAGATATTCCGAAGTTCATTAAATTAAATTTTTAAAGAGTACGTTCTGTAAGAAATTTAAAAGCTTAAATGAAGCAAAATAGATGCGGTATAAAACAAAATGTACAAACACCAGCGATGGAGCGATGTTTTTGCGTTTGGTCTAAACAAATAAATCCAAACCACGATTTGAACCACCGTTGAAGATGCCCTGTAACAGGTGAGGCCAGACATGAACATATCTTTCATGTGGTGGCGAACGTGTTTGAAGTTTGGTGAATTGCGTTTGAAAGGGTGTTAACACATGGTGAAAGAAGAATTTGGGCAATGCCGTCTGACGTTGTTTGCCGGATTCCAGAGAAAATATTTGGACAAATTTTGGCTAGAACCAAGAAGGAGCGACCAAATTTGACAACATTTGTTGAAAATTGGCTCATCCTGTCGCACAAAAAGGCGTATTTTAAATAAATGGAAAGTGTCTGGTGGTAAATCAAACTGGAAAAAGTTTGGGAGCTCAGAGATTTGGCTACGAGTAATTTATATTATCTCATCTTAACAGTCTGGAAAATAAGGCAAAAATGCGGGAAAAAGTCGGGAAAAATGCGGAAATTTTTATATTGAGATTGTGTAGCCACCCTGAAAGAAGGCTTGCACGCGTCTTCCAGAGCTAGAATGAAACGCCACTTCATTACGGAGTGGGTAAAGGTACTACGAATGATTCACTCGAAGAGGGGGAAAAAAAGAAAATTATAATCCACTTCTCCGACGAAAATTTGTTCAGCATCGATGCTGTTGTGCGGCTACAATTTCATCGAAAAAAAAACTTGAAATGAAGTTCCTAACCAAACATCCGGCAGTTGTCATGAAGATTGGCTTGGTGGCGTCCAACGGTTTGAAAATGTCGCCTGTTTTCATTAATGCTGGTGGTCTATACCGAAGAGTATTTTGATGGACCAACTGCTTCCATGAGTAAAGTCCAACTTCTCTGACGATCAATACGTTGTCCCAACAGGATGAAGAGAAATGTCGCACGTCAAAGCGGACTTCAACGGCTGCTGATGAAAAACATGAAGTCTCCTAGCAGTCCGGAATTAAATTTCGTTGGATTACTCGCTTTGGGTGTATGTTGAAGCACAAGTCTGCAAAATGCCTCACCCTAGTGTGAAGATTCTGAAGTCTGTCATAGGATCAGTTTCCCCTTAACGATCAATATTATTGTATGTGGCCTTGAAATCGATGAATAGGTCATGTGGGAGGGAGAACTTCGCATTCACGGCATTTTTTTAAGAATCTGCCGTATTGTAATGATTTGGTCTGTTTTCGATCATGTGTCCACAAAACCGGCTTGATAACTTTCTACAAATCTGATAACTAGCGGTGATAGACGGCGGAAGATGATCTTCGGTACTTTTCGGTACTTCTAACATTCCACTTCTACATCCAGATCATTTGACAGCACTTCACGTGTGTTGGGTAGCATGCTTATAACCAAGACAAAATGATAGGGTTTGTTTGTTATTACTCCATAAGAATATTGAAAGCAAGACTCACCTTAACGTTGGGCATAGAATGCTCTATGAATGCTTGAACACGCACACTAGCGTTGATGTGTATGCTATACAGTATGTGAGCAGTGCCGTCAAATTCAACAGAGATGGAAAAATATTATTAAATGTGGAATTTTGTTTTTCGGTAAATATTGAAAAAATCTACAATTAGGAGTCTGTTATTATTTATTCAATTTATGGAAACATAGATGTAGATTCTCGTGTGGCTAGTGTAATAAGTGAAGTGTGATTTTTATGGTTTGTGCAATTGCGCAACGAAAATGTGTGAGGATATAGTGCAATTAAAGAGAAAACTTGGAGTCTGGCTCGAGTAGATTCCCTAGTACGGTTAGATCAATACGACGAATTTGTATTGCAAAGGTAAGAAATCGTGTTGAAAATCTAGCTGCTCATTATTTTTACGAAATTTATGTCTCCGATACGTTTTTGTAGCTTTCAATTATATTCAAGACCTTATTTTATTTGCCAGGATTATATATTCTTGATAACTGCGTCCATTTATTGGAGAAATTAAACATCTTTTTACGTTTGAAGTTGGATGACTGCAGAGTGTGATGAATATATGTACTATGGTGAGCATAGGTTCCACTTTCCTATATTCGGTTTTATACCACATTCAGATTTAAATTTTCGCATCTTCCAAGAAAACTGATCCAAACGATGCATGTTTTGGATCACTATGTTGCCTTGATTGATTTCTGTAGTAGTGCTGGCAACAAGGATATAGAAAAAAAAAAAAAAGAATCACTCAAAGCCGTGTACGGGAAAACTTTCTCGAAGAAGTACAGCATTCGAGTCCAACAAAGGTGCGTTTTAAAAAAGTGCATTTTCAGAGCGACTGAAAAAAGCGAATATGCAAAATATGTCAATGGATTTACTGAATAATTTAGATGCGTACATCGGAGATGCTGAAGAAACTGAAGATTTGACTCTACAAAAAGAAACTTAAGTGGCCGCCCAGGTAACCAATAAGCAGTTTCAAAGCGTCTTTACGGCAGCCTATAAAGCATTTAAGTCGCTTTAAATGCAACATAAACACCGACAAACCGACATGAATGTCAATATAAAATGTCCTAATATTTCTGTTCAAATCACATTACTGACATCTGTCTTCGTGTTCGCTGAGATCGTTTATTGAAGCCACGAACACGCTTGGGAACTTGATAAGAAGGTTCATGTCTGAGCAATTCTGGACACATTTATTTGATCTAGATAAAATGATTCAATAGGGCTTGACAGATGGGATCGCTGAACATTTGAATCGTTTGTTAGGGATTCTTGATCAATAGTGAAGATTGAGTTTCATGTCGGTTTGTCGGTGACATAAATGCCACTTTTGGCCCAATATACGGCTACTTTACTGCAATGCTATGATATTGCTTCATTGATGCTATTTTGCATTCGAAATGCTTATTACAGGCTACAAGCATTTAAATAGCATTTGAAATGCAACTTCACAACAGATAGCACTCAAGATGCTGATATAATGCTATTAAAATGCTTGTAGCATCTGAAATGTAGATTTAGGGTTGATTTACTGCATATGCAAGAGCTTATTTTTTACCTGGGCGGTATGGAGTTTAAAAGAGCAAAAGGGAATAAAAACAAGAAAGGAAGGATACAAAACTAAAAAAAGAACGATAAACTTCTAAAATTAAGTGCTTTGACGGAGAGTGATTGAAGAGAAGATGAGAAGAAGAATGATAATGATTTGCTTTGACGACTATGCAGATGAAAACGAAGAAGGAGCAATCTATAAATTGCCAGATAAACTGGAATTAGTTTTTTTTAATGAAAGTGATTTGGACGGTGTGCAAAGATCTCAACTCTGTTCTGGTCACTGTAACGGGTGAAACGAACGTAATTCCAGTATTCAAATTGGAAGGTCCAGCAATATTCAACAAAGTTCTTCTACTTCAAGTAGTTAATGTAACGTCTAGAGAATATCTTATATAATTATATGAACGTGTTGCTCGAGTTTCCACATAAATTCTGTTCATTTTGTGGTACACTACGTCTCAATTACGAAGCCAATGCTTAAGCTTCTAATCGTCATTTGGGGTGCTTCATAGGAGGAATCCGTTCGAATGTTGGATTCCTTTTGGATATTGAAGATCACCTGTGACCAGTAGTGACTACTCCTGACCGATGTAATGAAGAATATGTATCTGGCGTACGTCAAAAATAACAAATTCGGAAGCCCTAACACTTCCAGGAATCATACTATACCTCTCACGCCAAAGTCATGAGTTCGAATCTCACCCGGACAAGTTACGAAAATACGACGAAATATAGCAAAAGTTACATGACGTCCCGCTTTACCCTCAAGTGACTTTCTTTCAAGATCAAATAATTGAAATCTATTAAAAGTTGTTTAATTCGGTTAAATTTCCGGTTTTGTGCTCCTTAGCCTTTCTAGCGGCATCCCTGTTATGAACACTCCAACCACCACCACCTGGGTACCGGTGATCTGCCTCTGGATTAATTCTTGCTCTGTCGTCTTTTCTCATTGCTCTGGAGAATCAGTTCGGGACTCTCGCAGCAATCAAACGGTTTCTTTCCAGTTCATATTATGTCTCATCTTCCTCGCCTTCGAAGCATCACATCTAGCTCACATCGAAGCATCACCCGTCGTCACAACACTCAACACTCCGTCGTCACAACGAGTCATCACGATTCAGGCAGGCTTGTTGTAGAATAATCCAGATCGCGTTGAAGATCGGATCCGAAAGAGTTTCGGTTAGAATGCAAGGGAACTTTTCGGCCTGTAGGAGACTAGCTTCCGTTTTTCTATGATGGTTTTTAGCCAACAGGTCAAGCAGAGTTGAGTTTAGGTAGGCCAGGTAGAGCGATTCGATGCACAGGTCGAAGATGTTCTTGTACAGCAGTACGATGGTGTTGTCGTAGAAGTTGGAATTCGTTTGCTCCAGCGAAATGTCAGTGCAGATCGATCGGATGTCTGGACAGAGGTCGATTAGAAGCAAAAGGCTGCTAAAGTAATCGAGTATGTGTATAGCCATATCGTTCAGGGCCCAGCAGCTGGCTATGTTGTTATCGATTCGGCCCGTTTCGCTGCGCTGCTGGATGGTTTTGAATGTCTAGAAATGAATGGAAACATGCTTTGGGGAAACCTAGTAGGATGTTGAGAGATAATTACATTTTGCAAAAAAAACTGCAGCCCAAAGTCGAGGTCCTGTCGGTGACTGTAATTTGAGGATTGTTTGTAGCATCGAACTGAGTATCTCTCGGTTGTCGTAACCAGAGATCGGTAGCAAGTCCAACAACAAGGGAAGCGATATAGTTTGAATTGGTTAGGACTAGGGTTCTGATGCATCGTCAGTATTGGAGTCATTGTTCGTTTTGTTTGCAATGAATCCGGTTTTGACTGATAAAGGGGTGCGCCTTTGAAGAGTGCTGTCACTCACAAAGGGTTTAAATAGCCGAAACTTTCAATAAAACTTGATTCATTGCCAACAAAATAAACAACGCCAAATACTTCATCAATTTTCAATAGTGATGAAGTAACTCGACATGCACTAAACAAAGGATACGGGATATACTAAAACAGATCAAATTACTGGTCGCAGTGGTTTATGTCCCGAACAGAGGAAAAAAAAATGTTTGAAACAAACCATAAGCGTTAGTAGAATCAACCAACAAATCTGTTTGTTTTCGTAGCTGTCATAATAAAACAACCAACACTTACCTACTTTATTTCCGAAACAAATACACACAATTTTAGTTTGTTTCAACCACCGTAGTCAAATTATACTGATATGATGTTTGCGCCCAATTCAACTTGAAATTCTGGTTAAATGAAACGGGAAAAAAAGAAACTTATGCAAACTTACTTAGAACAAAGCTTTTACATCTATTAGGTTACATTGCCGACTCCCCAAGCTGCCAAATTCTGAAGCCTGTCAAATCGTCGTTCAAATGGACCTTAAAACAAAGGGTGTCTACAGTCACTTGCAATAAGCTGTCACATTTCGCCCTTTGGGTTTATTTCAACCAAATTTTGGGTTAAATGACCTTAGCGTGTATTGTTTACATTGCGCGAGTTTCATTGTGTAATGTGGCGTAGTTTCGAAAATGGAGTCGAAGGAACATTTTGTACATGCACCGACCCATCGGAAAGATGTTGAAAATTCACCAGTCTACAGTGTCTCGAGTCATAAAACGTTTCGGGGAACGTTTAACTGTCGATCGGAAGAAGGTTAGTGGTAGAAAAAGTGTTACGTACTGTATGAAGGATCACAAGCGAGTGGTTGCAGCATTTAAACGCAACCCCAACTGCCCAGGATGTCGCGAAAAAGCTGCACTTGACCAAAAATTTCGTGCAGAAAGCCAAGAAACGAGCCGGGCTCCGTTCATTTAAAGTTCAGAAAGCTCCTAACCGCAATGAAAAACAGAATAGGACAGGTAAAACACGTGCGCGTACGCTGTACTCACAAATGTTGACGAAACCACACTGCTGTATCATGGACAATGAAACACATGTAAGCGGACTTTAAACAAATTCCAGGCAACCAGTATGGGACTGCAAAAGACAAGTTCGATGTTCCAGAGTCTCTCAGGGAACAGTTCCCCAATAAATTCAAAGTTCCCCCAAGAAATGTCAAAGTTCCCCAAGAAATTTATGATTTGGCAGGGGATTTGTACGTGTGGTAAACGGAGCAAGCCTTTCGTAACAACTTCAACTGTAAATGGTCAAGTATACATGAATTAATGCCTGAAAAACGACTGCTTCCGTTTCTCAAAACACACTACGTTCCTACAATTTTTTGGCCGGATCTAGCCTCTTGACGAATGGTGTCAATTTCCTGGTGAAGGATCTTAATCCCCCAAACTCTCTAGAGTTGCGGCTAATTGAAAAACATTGGGCTATAATGAAGCACGAACTTCGTAAGCATCCTAAAATTGTCACTACAGAACAGGAAATGTTGAAGTCATGGTTGAAAACGGAAAAAAATGTCGGTTCAAGCGTCGAAGAAGAAAGTTTGGCTTTTGGATTTGGTAAAGAAATACAGTGACATAAAAATAGCTAAATCAAGATTATACATTACATTTTTTTTCCTTAAATATTTCATGACAATCGGCTGAGAGACTTGTTTTTGAGGACGAGTTTAACGGCATACGCTGAAGCATTCTCGACGGCAGCCATTTCTTCAGAATTTAGATTTGATATAACTTAGATTCTGTACTGGATATTGAATATTCAATCTCATCAGTTTGTAAACTTACTTGCTGTGAGCAATCTGATAGAGTTCGATTTGATTTTCATTTACTAACAATCGAGATTTATCAATTTGAAAATGCGAGGTAAGTTTGCGAGAGAGAGATAAAAGATAGGAATAAATAAATGGAGCAGCGAGTCACCTTAAAGCAGAGACCGAAATTTTCGCCTACTTGAGAAGAGAAACGTCATTTTTCACCCGCTTGGAGAAACAGATGAGAATGTGAGAAGCGAGAGACTGTTATACGCTCACAGCAGTTTTCGCGAGAAAAGCAACGGTGATTTATAATTTTCGAAGAGCATGAGTAGCTGATGAACCGTTGCTTTTTCAGTGAATTGTAGAGGCCGATAATTATTTTTCACTTACTTTTTGACACCTGCAAATGCACCAACCTTCATGCTTGTTTTATTCTGACATTATAATTCTATAATGATGGTGCATGGCGGTACCAGTGTGCACAGGCTTAGCCTTATTTGCGAGCTTTGCTCCTCGTATACGATCTGTACGATGTAGGTAGCATGTTTTCAGTGAAAAATGTGACATGAGAAAATATTTTCGTTGAATTTTGGAGAGAGATATTTTCGCATATGCAAGAGAGAGGATAATAAATTATCGGCGAAAATGGAGAGATGAAAATGTGAATGCTTGAGAGAGAGCGTGGTTTTCACCCAGCTAAGTGAGAATTTCGATCTCTGGTTTAAAGTGATGCAATTTAACTGTGGACACCGTTTAATCGATAAGATGTCCGTAATCTTAGAATAAAACAAAAATATTCTCATTCAAAACCAAACGGTTTCATCGCAGTATCATGTTGCAGTGCCACTTGGGATACAGCACTCAATGTTCTGTACATCCAGCCAGCTAATTTGCTACCGACACCCTCCTGATCGACAGCTCGAGCCACTCTAACTGCCAACCCTCGACTGATGCGTAAATTTATAGATGGGAGTTTTTCTTCTAATCTCTGGCACCGTTATTTGCCAGAGCCGAAAAAAAACGGTGCTTAGCTATACTTCCGTTCAGCTTGTACATTTCTCCGTTATCAATAGTGCTCCCCTATTTTCTTATCAGGCAATGTTGTGAGTTATTTAAATCCGATCGAATATTTTGCTTGTGTGCTGCTCCGCAAGCATGGCTTGATGGACAAGACGACTCAAAAATGTGCAACGAGTTATAGGTCATCGAAGTCAGGCAATACGGTATTCCGTTGGACTTAGGCAAGAATTTTAGAACAATCGCATAACTTATTCCACAATCTTTAGTAAGATTAAAAATAGTTTTATTGCTGTGTTCTTACTAAAAATAGGAACATGCGGTTTGTAGGATGTCAAAATTTCAAGATTCTTATCTTTTTATGGTGACAGCTGAATTTTCTTTGTGTAAAATTTTACGATTCAGATAATACAAAGATAAGCTACTTGTACGATTCTTTGACCCATATTTATGATTTATTTACTTGAATCATCCATCAGTAAATAATACTATTAATAATCTTCTCTGCACAATTATCAGTTTCAGGTACCTAACCCTATTATTTCCGTTGTCTATAAAAGACTCCCGAGGACGTAATACAATTTCCAGTTAACGCGATGCCACCTAATCAAACGGGTCGATCTTCAAATATTAAATTTTTTCGTGATCGTGCAATTTTTCAGATAAGTTTACAATCATTTAACAATCGTGCGATTGTGCTGCCAGCTGTTGTTGACCTACCGAACACAGGTATTTATTAATCACAATAGTGCTCCTTTAAGGGTGAAGTGGCACGAGGTTTTTTTTATACTGAACGGAGTACAATTTGTTCAAACATTACTCCGATGATGACTCAATTCTCGGCGGGATTATTAGTTAGAATGCGTAAATGCGGAGAGGAACAAAGTAAGCTATTGTCGTTTTGTTTTTTGGACTGCTTCCACGCCGGTTCAGTAGCGCTCATAAAAGCAAGTCATTGACACCTGAACATCATTTGTTTGTAAACAAAAGATGCACAAGATAGATACACGCGGGTTTTATCCGGTGTACGGCAATGCATTTCGAAGGAGTCGAAACGGAAATTAATTTGTGTGTTCATTAAGTCCAGGGACACTGATTTAACGTGATCAATTCCCTACCACTTCGATGTTTTCTGACCACAAACCTCAAATTTTGTTGGAACATCAGGCGTGGAATTTTCAAGAATCGTTTGCTCCACTGATGCATCCATTGGTTAGCAATTTGAGCGTTTTTTGTTTTGTTTTGTTTGTGATTTTTAGTCTCGAAAACGTGACGTGATAACTAACCTAACCTATATAGTTCATATGAAAAAAGGACTCCCTCCCATTTCACCTCAAGAGAACAGTTCGACCGATTCGTCTTTAAAAGTTTATAACAATGCATTTAAAAAAGGGGGCTTACAATGCAGTCCTAACGTCGACCTGACATAAAACTTAAATTGAAGGTTTGATCGAATATCTGTAACTTTCGACTTGACTGGAAATTTTCAGTGCTATAGGATAATGCTATCTAGATATATATCATTGGGTCACAGTAGATCAGACACGAACCAAATCAGAAATTTTCGGGTGTGTTCATGGCTTAGCTTATCGTTTTTCGCGAATGTCTGAAGTGTGCTTTGATCAGAAATTTCATGATTCTCATTCATGTCGACTTGTCGGTGACTTGACGACCAGCGATGTAAGTCGAATGAAAATTTTCCCGCGCGCTGCAAATGTAACCATGTGAGAATCCTTTTTACTCTTCTTACAGAGAAGGGTATAAAAACAGTTCAAATTACAAATCAGACATGATGTCTTAGTAAAAATGTTTTTCTTTGTTTTGTATCTGGACTTGGAATCAATTGGTTTATTATCGATAATAGAATGCTACACACTTAGAAATTATGAATTTTACACTAGACGTAATTCATGTTCGTAAAAAGTCGGGGAACTTAAAGAAAGATTTCGTTTAAAATTATGTCTCCTGAGACTGACACATACGCAATTCAACGAAAGACGTGTTTGATTGAATTTATTTTCGCATCTCTTTGAACTCATTCTTATGTGCTAAAGGAGGCTTGCATGTGTCGGTCTCAGGAGACAGAAATTTACATGACATTTTGGTAGTGTGTAGAAAAATGAGTTTACGGAAAATATGTAGAGGATGTACAAAAATCTCATTCTTACTGATAATAATGTAAATGCAAGGCCCAATGTGCAAAAGAGAGCTTTATTCCTCGGATTAGCGTTTTGAAACTTCCAATCTAAGAATACATCCATCGTTCCATCGTTTCTTCGAGTTTGACTATTGCGGCGCTGCTATTTTTGTTTAGTGACTAAAGAGATACACAGACCTTACCACCTTTGATCTTCTGGCCATCTTGAAAAGGTTTGTAGCAAGACGTGGGGAAACTTGCCGTGATTATCTGCAAGAGCTAGTCCAACTTCGTTGGGACACGGCGGTAACTGGCTGCACTATTCAGGAATCAACAGTGTTGCTGAGTCTGTGTATGGGTGTACCCTTAGCTCAGTCGGCAAAAGCGCAGCTACAAAGCAATACCATGCTGTAGATGGCTGGGTTCGATTCCCGGTCTGCTTTAGAAATTTTTCGTTACGGAAAATTTCTTGATTGACTGGGCATAAGGTATGATTGAATTCGCCACACTATCATACAAATGGAAAAATGGTATCTGACATCGAAAGCTCTCAGTTAATAATAATAGGTGTATTCGATAAAAATGGCATACACATATATACTCATCAAAATTAAACTGATTATCGGATTTTCTTGAAATTTTCAGGGAATGAAGAACTACTAATGAGTTTTGATTTACAACATTTGTTTTATTAAATTTCGTCTCCCATCCCGAATGCCCGCACCTTCCTTTCCACTCCAACCATCAAATTTTGTACAACCGATTTTCCCAGTGTTTTTGTTGTTTTTATCCAAATTTTCTTCAATTCTAGCTCTGTTGTTATAGTTTTGGGATGTTTGCGAAGTTCCGTTTTCATAATTGCCCAGAATTTTTCAATTGGACGGAGTTCCGGTGAATTTGGTGGGTTCATATCCTTTGGCACAAAACTGACTCCGTTGGCTCGGTACCACTCCAATGCGTATCGAGCGTAGTGGCAGGATGCTAGATCAGGCCAAAACAGAGTTGATCCTTTGTGTATCTTAATGAATGGCAAGAGACGCTTCTTAAGGCACTCTTCCGTGTAAATCGCACCGTTTATTGTTCCGGAAGTGATGAAGGGAGCACTTATTTCACCACATCCGCAAATCGCCTGCCAGATTAGAAACTTCTTTGCAAATTTCGATAGTTTCTTCTTTCGAACATCCTCCGGAACATCGAACTTCGACTTGGCAACGAAATATTCTTGCCCAGGAAGTTGACGGAAGTCGGCCTTGACGTATGTTTCGTCATCCATCACGATGCAACCGGATTTGGTGAGCAGCTTCGTGTAAAGTTTCCGGGCGCGGGTTTTCGCAGTGATGTTTTGTTTTTCTTCCGGTTTGGGGCTTTTTGCACTTTGTAAACATGTAACCCAGCACGCTTCATGGTTTTCTGCACAAAACCGACTGACACCTTAGACTTTTTAGCGACATCTCGAATTGACATGTTTGGACGGTTCTTGAATTGTTGTACGACTTTCCTGGCCATTTTACTGTCCATTGGACCACTTTTACGACCACTCCCTTCCTTCCTTTGGACACTCAGACGCTCTTTGAAGGTTCTTATTACACGAGACACAGTTGTATTTGCAATTCCAAGCCTTTTAGCAATCCACCGGTGGGACGCCCCTGGATTTTGATTGTGAGTGCACAAAATTTTCTCACGGACAATTTCTTGTTTCGACGACATGACTGGAACTACTGAATGTATAACTATGAAACTTGGCAGATGTAAATAATACACTATGGATAAGATCTACTCAAATTTCTAGGTTTTTTACTCATACGATTCAAAAGTTACAGAAGATTTTCTGTGTGCCATTTTTATCGAATACACCCTTTATTGATTATTAAAGGAATTGAGTCACTAAAACGTGAACAGTGAGAATGGTAGGTTACTCCCAACCCCATTCAGTTGATTCATTGTGCAATTTCACTGATTAATCAATCACGGAATTGCAACCATTGATACTTGCAGTCAGTCAAGCTAAGCTCAAGCTAATATATCTATAACTATCCTCAAATAAATAGCAAAACTCTCGGACCTCTTCTGTCATTTGGCAAACGTGGAGTAGGGCAATGATCCACAAATTGCATCAGTTGCTGCGCGAACCTCCCACCGTACACATCGCTAAAATCAGTCGACTACGATGGGCTGGGCATGCCGTAAGAATGTCGGACGAAAATGGTTCTCGAAAACGAACCGTCGTGTATAAGAAGAAGAGGCGCGCAACGAGCAAGGTGGATCGATCAAGTAGATGACGACCTGTGACTCTCCGCAGTCAGCGAGGCTGGCGAGGCTGGGGAGTCCGCAGCTTCGTCCAATTGAATGCTACAGGTCTATCGTCAAACGCGACATCAAGAAGAGTGGTAAGAAGTGCAAAACCACGCAAGAGATCAAGAAGAATTGGTCATCGGCTTCCAGAAAATGCGACAAAACTATTGTGCAAAACCTCATGCGTAGAGTCAAATCCAAAAGTAGAAAGTTCTGGACATAAAGTTGCCTTCAATCATATGTTTGTTGAAATTAAGAGAGCTAGACTTGGATTAAATGATACAGTTGTTTATAATTTTTAATTTTATGTATTTCATGATATGAGAAAAATGTGTTGCCAGGTTGGTTTCGATACAGTCCTTGAATAAATAAGTTTTCCACCAGTCTATGTGCAGCTAGTCAGTTATTTGTCCACACTTGGCTTCATTTATTCTATGAAACTCTTTGTGTATCAAGTTTGGAAAAATTTGTGAGTCGGGGAAATGTTGTTTGAACTTGAATGTTAAATACACATTTAACGATGATGTACAATATGGTAGGAAGCTCGTATCCAAAACACATAAATCAAACATGTATTTTTCTGAGTGTACTGTTATTTCAAAGATCAACAAGCACTGAAAATTTAATAATGGAATAATGACAAATTTGGAAGTTTGAGGATCACCTGTGTCAACAAGGAAAAAGGAGGATTGAAGTGCATAACGTATTATAAGACACGTGGAATGAATCCTGCCTTACATTAGGTGAATTGTTCCAGGTTTTATTTAATAAATGTTATGACGATTCATTTGATCAACCGCAGCAACTTCCAACGAACGCCAAGTGGAATATTTACTACGTTTAATCTAACTTATCACCAATTCAGATCAGAAGATCATCGTTGATACGCTGTGAACGAGATAAGAAGGCATACGTGAGGATGAAGAAAACCAACTAATTACTTGACACTGAAACGTGGATCTTCTCTTTAGACTCAACTAAAGTTTTATTTTGCCTGATTCATAATAATTTGCACATTTCTTAACTTAGTATTATAACTTAACAAAACCAGTAGTTTCTGTATGAACATACCTTTTCAAGCGTATTGTTCTAAGACTTGTGTTCAACGTGGACTTATTGTCAGAGACGTAGTGAGGGTTGACAGTGCCCCCAGCTCCAGCAAACCACGAAATTTACGAACTTTCTCATTCAAAGTTTGTTTTTAGGCATACACATTGGTATCAATCAAATTATAGCGGTAGAGTTACATTGGTCAAAGCACCATATATCTGCCAATAACATGTGAAATTCATGAATAATTACCGCCTTTGTTTTGAAATCCCCGCAGAATCTCTTTTAATAACTCACCAGACGATTCAATGTGTTTTCGGACAAACAAAGTAGCCCACTTTTTTTAATTCAAGTATTGAGATTTCAATAAGCTCTACCTCCACAAGACTTTTCCCGAGATATTTGACCGAAAATAAATGGTCTTCCAACTCTCCCGACCTAAATCCAATGGATTACTCCGTCAGGTCCATTCTTGAATCCAGAGCCAGAGTCACACACGTCGTTGGATCATTTGAAAGCCAGTCTAACCAGAGCCTGTGATGCTATATCTATTGAAGAACTAACTGATTTCCCTAAGTGATTGAAGGCGTGTGTGTATCGATGTAAATATTACTTTTTATGATAGTGTATCTACATTTTCAATAAATACTTTGTTTTTTAATAAACGATTAACAAGGTTAACGAAATTCTTATGGTGTTGATGCAACAGATCTAATGATGTTTATATGATGGCACATTGTATTTATCATAACAAGGAATAAGCTTGACACATACATTCTATAAGGAAGGAAGATATTCATGATAATGAGGGATGAAAATCATAAGCTGGAAACATACCTTCTAAATGGGTTGAAGAATTCTAGACAAAATAGTCAAAAGGTCACAAGTAAGATTTGTAAACAATGACTTCTAGCGTATTTTTCTGGGACCTGATTGCTCCCACAACCAAAATAGCACCAAAAACAGATACCTTCCCGTGGGTAGTGAATATAGATGTTAGCAACCTGGCATTTCGAACTACTTTAGGTTTATGGTAGGGTAGGGAACGGCTTCAGCACCCCCGGGACCCAATTCCAAGCACGGGGTAAACGATAACTTACAACGATCATTTTTCGCAGCATGATGCTTCATCTAGTGAAGCCCGATATATCAACCCCGTTGATTTACACCTTGTCCAATATATTCTCATACACTTTTTCCTTGCATTGGTATCGTGCAACTACTCAACATGCTTCACGTATGTGTTGGTGTAGTTTTGCACTATGTTTATACACACGGTTTTAGGTTATGTCCGATTGTTTTCATTCGGTGTTTATCTTTTACCAGCGATGAAGGAGTTTCGTTCTGTGGTGATAAAACCAAAAAAGTTTTTGAAAGGTGAGCGTCCGGGTGCTATTTTCAGACATTTGAAAAACCTCGGAGTAAAGCGGGATTTTGCGTACCGACCTTGCGTCCAATGACCTTGGATTCCAAGCTTTCAAGAAACGTAAGGTTCATGGAGTTTCGGAACCTGTCAAGCAGAAACGACTCGAAAGAGCAAGTCTGCTTTTGTCGCGGCACAGTGGGGAAGAATTTATCTTTTCCGACGAAAAGTTATTCGTCTTGCAACAATCCCATAATGTCCACAACGACAGATTGTGGGCTCTTTCGTCGAGAACTGTTCAAGAGAGTGCATAGGAATATTCCACGGTTTCAAAGTGCTGCGTCAGTGATGGTTTGTGGAGGAATTTACAAGCGAGGCAAACTACCACTGGTTTTCATCGAAAAAGGCGTTAAAGTGAATGCCATATATTATAAAACGGAAGTTTTGGAGAAAGTTGTCAAGCCATATGTACAAGAGGTGTTTGGAGATGATCACTATGTGTTTCAGCAGGACGGAGCGCCATTGCATACTGCAAATCTCGTTCAGGGCTGGTGCCGAGAAAATTTGACCGACTTTTTGGACAAGAATGTATGGCCTCCCAGTTCACCAGATCTGAATCCCTTGGATGGACGTCTGGAGCTGGTCATGAAGGTTAGGGAAGGTTCATTAATTATGTCACGCAATAAGGAGGGAGGGGGGGTTTTGGGAAAACGTCACGATCCATACAAAAAAAAATTGAAGGTTGCGAGCGGCCTTCTGGAAGTTAACCGGAACATTCGCCATGGCGGAAGAAAACATGCGTGTAGGCATGTTTTTGAGTTCCTTCTTTGTTTAATTTATCACTTCCTCCTCAGTTTTTGCGACAAAATTGTTAGAGTTGATCTTACGCTTCATGTTGACGGAGCTGGTGACCCGTTGGGCGGGTTCGCCGACTTGGGTACCACATCGATATTAAGCCGATCCATCTCCTCCAACGATCGCTTCGAGTAGTGGGCCGACGCCAGATCCGCGTTTTCACCCTTATGGTATTTCTTGATGAACGACGCAACTTCTGGCAGCCATTTTGTACTTCCCCGTTTACGGCCTGTCCGGAGCGACAGAAGAGCGGCTTTGACATCCCATTCTCGCTGATTATCAGCCACAGCAGCANTGATCAACTACTGATTTGAAATCTCTAAATTATAGATTACTATCAATTGCAATTATTTATGCAATTGTTTATGATGAAAACTACTAGCCAAAAAAATTCAACTGTATGATAGCTTAAAGGAGGTTACTTTTAAAAGACGAAAACTTTATTTTTATTGCTACTTTAAGCATTTCATTTTAAGCTTTATTCGAATGACTCAACACAAAATTGCATGCAACAAATTTATATTCAACAAATTTAAAATAATTTTATTATGATTATTTTCGGTTATGATATATCGATTATTCCATATCCATAACATTAGAATCTCTTCTATACATATATTATTGCTTAAGTTTTGATTTAAATTAGCAATTTGAAAAATATACAATCAGGTGCTGATACATTTTAAATTTTATCAATACCAACGTTTTACTATGTGTTGAATAGATTAGGTTATAGTTGGGAGCATAGCAACAATTTTGTTCTTAAAATAGGGTCAACGGATTTTTTGTGTAATCATTGATTTTGTTTCTACACGCTATTTCTAAATAACAAAATTTGAGTACTATGGACTCAAATTCGTCTTAAGTATGGCTACCCAAACGTTAGTCAAGATAGTTCGTAGTGGTAAGGTGATAAACAGTCAACATCGGCTTGAATCCGATCGATGTTTACTAATTGTTAACGTGTTACTCCTAACCATCTTTAATCAATTTTGGGTAGCCATACTTAAGACGAATTTGAGTCCATCGTACGCCCACCGCTCGTTGTCAACTTGTATCTTTCAATTTCCAACCTGCCGTTATGCTAAACGGAACTATCGATACTCTGTCTTCATTTATATTCGTTCTAGTAATAAATTGCTGTCCACTCCTAGAGTCTCTCTTGTAGATGCTAAATTATCTGCTTCTGACAAATTTCATCATAAGAGCTTATGTTTCTTACGCACAACTAGTAATCTCACAACAGTATATTTTGTTTGGGAAGTTAATATAATTCAGCTTTACGTAGGTAACTATGTTTTTAAAATAATTAGTTAGGGCAGCCAAAAATTAAAATGGTTTGCTCTCACTATTTGAATTATCCTTGTTTAAAGTTAAATAGTAATAGCCACTATTATGAAAATCATAGCCTTTAGAGGTTGCATAACGAACATTTTGAGCCATTTTCTTTGTTAGGCATATATATAAACATCATCCTATGATCAAAATATGAATTGATTATTTTTTCATTAATATCAAAATACATGTGGTCGGCAGTGTGCATTTCATTTGGAGATATTTTAATCGTCATAACTGCTGTGGTAGTGTGCAATTGAACGTTGCAAAAACGTAACATTATTCACTTTATGCTGCGTTCTCATTAAGTTGCGCATGTGGCTCAAAAAACGTGTTTTGGGAGATCTTAAGTATCAGAACGCTTCATTGGAACAAGTTTGTATATTCTTTGTTATGTTGCACTGGAGGTCAAAATTTCTTCATAATAAACATCACATACACTGGAAAATATTAAGTATGCAACGTCATGATTAAGATTACTTAACTGCAAGTTTACAAAGGCAAACAGGTCTCGACTAACTCCAATGTTTGTTTTGAATTGTCTTGGCAAACCATTTGAGCAACACCAATGCAATACCTAGTATATAGCATACGTGAAATACACTCTGCTGTAACAAAATATGCGTTTTGTTACTGCAGATTTACTGAAATGAAACATTAAAACTAGGTGTTGAATATTAAAGATGTTTTGTGTGCTACTTGGGCACTACCGGAGCGGGGCTTATTGTGTACGAAGATAGCTTCGGAATGCTTGCGTTCTTGAAATGGGCTATTGGAGTCGCGGTAGAGCTGTCACCTTCTAATCCCCGGATTTTAGCTTTTTGCAACTGTAAACAGCAAATATGAAACAGTTGCAGGAAGATTCTATCCATAATACCGCTGCCAGACAGTGGGAATTAGATTGTAAAAACACACACACACACACACACACACACACAGCAGCACCTTCTTGGGGAACTTGCTATGTGAAATGAACTTCACCTCGGAGCTCACTTCCTTCGTGGGGGAAATAAAATACGAAGTGCCCTGCCAGTCGTTGCCATCCCGGGTGAGATAGGTCTCGTCGTCCATCGCCGCCGCCACTACGCGATTCGCCGGGAAAATCGAGTTGACCATCTTATTCAGCCGCTGCCGTTGCGTCATTGCCTGCAGCTCGGAAACCAGTGGACGCTTCCTGACATATATGTTCATGTTTGCCAGATACTTTTTCACTGTTTGGCCGGTTGAACCGACCTCCCAGCAACGCGCACGCAGCGATGTAGCCACTTTTTCCTCGGTCTTCCTGTTCAAGTTCCGTCCGGAACCAGGCTTTCTTTCGATGCTCTGATTGTTGTCTAAAAGTGCCAAGATCTTATAGATGCCGGAACGGGCGTATCCGGCGTCCACAAAGTGCCACACGATGTACGTTTTCGACGCGGCGGGATGCCGTTCTGACCGGAGTCACTTCACTGTTTTTGCCATCACGGTTAGAGTTCGACTGATAGAGCTGTCAAATATTGTCTGCTGACTCATGGGTTACTATGATTGATGCTGCATGGGTAGTTTTGTCAGTGCTGGTGAAGGTTAACCCATGAAAAATCGGCAATTTTTGTCCCTTTTTTCTAATGCAAATGTTAATCACAGTTTAACAGCGTTTGGAAGAAGCATCGGCTATTAGCGTAACCTGTGATTGTTGGACCAACTTGAAAAACGTGAGTTTCTATGCAATTACGGCTCATTTCATAGATAGACGGGGTGAAATGAAGTCTTATTTATTGGAATGTTCCGAGTTTGGTGGACGACACACTGGAGAGAATATTGTGATTTGGATTACTGCTGTTTTGGAAGCATTTAATGTTGATTCCAAGGTAGCTGCTCTTGTAACAGATAATGCATCTAATATGAAATGTGCAGCATCTATTCTTAAAATAGGGCATATTTCATGTTTAGCCCGTTTTCTGAATCTGGTAGTGCAAAATGCGATTAATAAAACCGTTAAAGTGCCTATCGAGAAGGTTACATCGACTGTACAATATTTAAAAAAAGAGCACCTTTGCGATGGCAAAGTTAACTGATATGCAGAAATCACTCGGTAAATCAGTGCTGAAGTTGAAACAAGATGTTCCAACTCGGTGGATTTCATCTTTCGATATGTTGGATAGATGTTTGTTAATCAAAGAGCCAGTAGTATCGACTTTGGCGTTCCAAATACAGTTTTTGTGCTCATGATTGGTCAACAATCGAGCACAGCGTCAACTTTTTGCGAATATTCTACGATGTTACTGGTAAAATTTCTGCAGAGAAAAACGTTTCGATTTCCAAAAAATGTATGCGTTTTCGGATGCAAGTCTCTCACATTCTGCCATTGCGTTGAACAATGAACTTGTACAAGGACTTCAAAAACGATTTGGTAGAAGGGAAACAAATGATTATATTGAACAGGCAGTTTTTCTGGATCCACGGTTCAAAAAACAAGTCTTTTGGGATGAAAATGCCTACAAACTCGCGTACTTGTCGGTGGTAAAACCAATGTCTGACAACGAGGATAACGTAGGGTGCAAAGATTTCCAAAAGGAGTGCTCTACAGCTTGTTCATCGTCATTGTGGGAGGATTTTAACAAACAAATTATTGAAGATCAAGTTAACCAAAATGCAACGTCAGTAGCAACGTTAGAGTTTATCCAACTCTATCACGCTGAACCTAAACTATCACGGATAAGTGATCCCCTCGAGTGGTGAGAGAGCTGAAAAGCCATTTATCTGAAAGCATACGATGTGATGAAAAAACGACTATGTATTTCAGCAACTTCATTACCGAGCGAACAATTTTTTTAAAAGGCAGAGGAAATACGTACGGAGAGAGGAACAGATTATCTCCAACACATACTGCAGGAATTCTGTTCGACAATCACAATTTTGAATAATTTCTTTGAAATATGAATATTACAGAGAAATTGACAGTACAGTCTTGTTTCACAATTCGTTTATATACAGTCACCCCAGTATTATGGGCCAGTTAAGCAAGAAACCTTTCTTTAAATATTGATTAGTAGGCAGAAGAAGAGGTTCTGTTCATTGTATTTTGCCTGATCAATAGTTAATATTTCGTATTTTGATATCCTGCATGTATTTCTGCAATAAAATAGCGCATTTTATTGTAAATTAACGAATTCACCGACATATCCAATTCCCAGTATTATGGGCCACTTTTGAGTAAGACCAATATTATGGGTCAATGTTCCCAGTATTATGGGTCAGTCAAATAAAAAATATTATTTGCTACTATTTTAGACTTATTTTATTCAGTTTTACTCTGCATGATGATACATTTATTGTTACATGTTCATCGGGTTTATATACATATAAAAAGTTGATATAAAGAAAAACTATAAGTAATTAATCGATGTGTAATGTTTCTCCCGAATAAAAATTTACATCAGGCTGATGTCTGATTTCAATGTCTACATCAACATGAAATTCAAATGTACATCTTACGTTGAACATTAGAGATCAGATCGATTTCGCTGTATTTAGGCAAGGTAACATGATGTTAACATCAGACATTTTCAAACAATTTTTTTCTAATCCAATGTCCCTTTGACGTCAATTTTGACATTCAAATAAAATGTTTTTCTGATGTTTTATGATATCAAAGTATATTGATGTTTTCAAATGTATTTGAATAGAACAGCACAGTCAAAGCATTTTTGATGTTTTCAGGTGTATTAAAGGTTATGAATAAACATCTTACATATGTTTTCAAGTGTCGATTTTATCCAATAAAAGAGATGATGTATGATGCATTCAGATGTAGAAAAACGTGACGGTGTATCGTTTCCGGATGTTTTCAGTTGTAGATAATAACATTAAAACCAAATAATCTGAAAGCATCAAAATCACATGTTAGGCTAAGGTAAATTTTTATTCGGGTGTTGAGTAAAATACATAAAGTAAATATGCACCAATATCGCCAAAACATTTACGATTCCCACTTAATTCTACTCGCATCGGATATTTACCGATATTTTATGAGTACAAAATTTTACATCTATAAGAACATGGATTTCAACGCAACGTGTGATTGTTATGACACAAGATGTATTCTGGCTTATTATGAATACAACATTTTACTTCACAAAGACCTTTGATTCTATTGTAACGTTTTATTCTTATGTTGTAAGAAGTTTTTTAATGCTGTAGACCTGCAGTCTTTTACAGTAGAATGAAGTTTATTTCTAAGGTAACGGCCAATTATAATGTCATGAGATGTGTTTAGATGTCTTAGGTACTCAACATTTCACACATACATAACGTTTGATTGTCATGTAATTCTAGATTCTAGTTTTATAAGACGTATTCTGATGTTAAATTTAACATCATCAATACGTTTGTTTTTGATGTGAAGTTTAAATATGTTGTATTTTTATGTACTAGGGCGTTACTTTGAACTCTGAATACATTTAGAATACGACAACCCACATTCAAATTTAATGTTTGGAAGATGTCTGCAAATATTTTTTACATCACCATTTCTATTCGGGCTGTTTCTCTTCTTATCAGTTTTGATTGATTTTCTTGTTTTCCTGCTCAGATTCTGCTGTTTGTTTAGTCGCTTCTTTGTCTTTTTGCCTGTATGTAACTTTGCTTTCTCTTTTTTCTTGTCTTCTCTTGCCATTTTTTTCAGTAGATTTTCTTCTTCCTTCTTCTGTTTCTGCAATTTTCTTTGTTCGATCCTTGCTAGCTTGGCTTCTTCCTGCTCTCTTTTCGACTGATCCTTCTTGTTGTACCATTCTAACCATTTTGTACTAGTTGCCACAGATGGAACATGTTCTTGAATTCTCCGCTTACGACCAACCTTCTTATCATCTACTCGAGGCCAAATGAGCACATCATCGAAAGGATCGTTGGATTGAAGGTTAGATCCTACGTTATCTTCCTGAATAGACTCATTTATGGACTCAGCATTTCGGACAGGCTCTTCAATATTCGATTCATTAGCTTTAAAATGCAATCCAATTATGTAGTTCAGATGTATATAAAATTTAATAAAAACAACTTACCAAGCCCTGAATCATCTGTTATCTCAGCTGGAATACAATTGCCGCTGTCATCGATACTGAAGTTTATAGAAAACATTACCGAACTGATTTAGGGGCTCCATAAACATCAATCCTTCTGACTTGTCCTTAATAATTTTCCAAAAATTGAAAAACGCCAGTTCCTCCAGAGGTCCATACCAATAGTCTTTGAGGTAATTATCCGTGAATCTGGATAGAGCCTCTGCTTCCAATCCTGTTTCAATGTACCAAAGTTGTCGTTTATAGAAATCTGACGATTGCTCTTGTAACGCAGCATTAGAATTTGTGTTTGGTACAGATTGATTTTCACTGTTGTTTTCAGTTTTGGCCTCTGATACATTTAATGGTAAGAAACTGAAATCAATCTCGCTCACATTCCATGGACATATCCCGCATAATTTGAATCCTTTTTTCAGGCATTCCTTTGAGTTCGAAAAACTCTCGATGGCTGTTTTCATTAATTTTCCAAAGTTGGCCTTATTCACCCTGGCATCAGCCTTACTTGAAACAAAATCCCCCAACACTTTAAACCAAATTTTTTTCAAAGGCCCGAAAAAAACTTTGTCCAGCGGCTGTAGGAACCTGGTAGAGGTTGGAAAAAGGGAAACCAAGATGATTTTCTTGTCCGTACAGAACTATGTCAACTCAATGCTGACGTGGCTTTTGTGTCCATCAATGAAGACAATAACCGGAAACTCGATCTCTTTGATTAAAAGCCAGTTGTAGAAATCGTTGACTATGTACTCAAAAAATGTTTTCGAAGTTTGCCATCCCTCATCCGAAATTCCTACAGACCAGCCAACTGGAACATTCTCCGCGATTTCACGTGTTACTCGCTTGCCGGGGTAGATGATCATTGGTGGAGTTAGCACTCCGTCAGCACTGCTGCCAAAAAGTACTGTGAAATTCTCTTTGTCACAATTGTTGTTCACAAAGTAAACATTGCTGGCCCGAGCGTCGCACAGCGCTTTAAATCTAGCTGGCACAAGCTGGAATCCCGATTCATCGAAATTAAAGATGCGTCGCGGATCATTGAAGATCGATAGATCAACGTCAACATCTTTGAGGTTGTCTTCCACTTCCACAAACCATCCGATAATTTGATCCTTAGTTACTTTTGCACCAGCTTTCGGCAGCCTCGTAACAAACTTCTTGTTGATAGTGGGATGTCGTTTTAAAAAGAATTGGGACCAATTTTTGCCTGAAATAGAGTAAAGTGAACATAATTTACCTAAAAAAAATCCTACAATGACTTACTCGGAAATGACTCTGGCAACTCCCGCGTTTTCCGGATCTGTTTAGCATACTCAGCAACTGTGCGAGTAATAACCGACTCACTGACCGGAAACCCTGCTCTGGCAATGTAAAGAATCCATTCTTCGATTTTGGCTTCTTCTTCGGGAAGAAGAACAGTATTAGATCCTGACTTGTTACTTTTTGGCGGTTTTTGAAGGTACCGTTGAAGTGTACTGTATGGGACATTGTAATTTCTTGCAGCTTCGCGAACTTTTTCACGTTTGTCTTGCCTGATCGAGAGCCAGATTCAAAACACCGTGTTCGTAGGATTTCCGGTTCTGTTTTCCGGTTTTTCTGGAAGGCATCTTGCTTTTTCTAAACAAATTAAAAAGGATGTATGTAAATGAATCAGCAAACCACTGTTTCTCAGTTCACCCGACCCATAATACTGGGAAAACTGAATTTCGTTGTCAGTATTGTGGGCCAATTTTAAGCTTCATATAACATTACTGAACACGAATATTATGGCGTGAATATAACGTAATTAAATGAATAAATACCTTTTCTTTGGAGATTCATCCATTCCACTCATGAGAACCGCATTTACACACGAATTTTACTTATTTTCCACGACCGAATTTTGATGGTGACAGCAGAAACAACAACAAATAAACAGCTGATCATAACCTTCTAACTTCTATCGGGAAAATAAGAAACTACACACGTCTGAGCCTAGTGATTCACTGTGAAGCATACAAGCATACGTTATTCATATCTGTTAAAAATATACTTGATTGTTTAGCGTTATTATGTTATGTTTATATTGGTAATAAAGCAATGACTGACCCATAATACTGGGTGGCCCATAATACTGTGGTGAGAGTAATTAAAATATAAAAACATATTTTTGAGAAACACATATTATAACAGACATTATTGATATAAAATAGTTTCATTGAAAGTAGTTAGTTAGTTAGTTGAAAATTGTTTAATTGAAAATAGTTACCTAAAAGAGCTGACCCAAGAATCGATTCTTCCCAAAGAGCTGAACAGCTCAGAGCCACGTCTTAGCTGCTTTGCACATCTCTAGTTTGGATAGCTTTAACTTTATTAGGATTCAATTATTGAACGACTAGCTGGTTTCAGAAACGATCAATTCCTGTATGAATTGTCTACAGGGTGCGGCAGAAAATAATGCGAAAATGTTCAAACTTGAGTATTGGGTCACAAATTAATCCAAATTAGCTAGTGATTAATTCTGTCGAAAGTGTATTTGTTTATGTTTACTTCCAAGTGCTGCATCCAAACATTCTATTTGTTTAATTGCAACTTCGTCAAAATGTTCGAGAAAAAAGTGATCACCAGTTTATTACTCGCCCAGAAGAAGCCAAAAGAGATTGCCAAGGTGGTAGGGTGCCATTTGGTGCCATGCCAACAGTTTACCGCATCAAAAAGTCCCTGCAGGATGGTCCTAAGCAGTGGAAGTCGGGAAGCGGACGTCCGCGCTTTGCACTCACGCCGAACGTGATCAAATCGGTCCGTGCAAAAATTTCTCGCAACCCGGTGCGTTCCATAAGAAAACTTGCAAAGGAAGCCAATATTTCGGAGAAATCCATGGGGAGAATCATTAAAGAAGACCTGCATGCATCTTCCAGAGCCGGAGTGGAACGCCACTTGATTACGGACCGGGTCAAGGAACTACGAGTGACTCGTTCCAAGAGATTGCTTTCCTTGTTGAAGAAGGAAAAAATGATAATCCTGTTCTCCGACGAAAAGCTTTTCAGCATCGATGCTGTGGCCCACAGCCGCACGGACCGGTTCATTTCACCGCAGAAAATTGAGAACGTTCCGGAAAAAGTGAAATTCAAATTTCAAACCAAACATCCGACTGTTGTTATGATGTTTGGCTTGGTGGCGTCCAACGGTTTAAAAATTCCGCCTGTTTTCATTGATGCTGGAGTTAAAATCAATACCGAATATATCGGTATTTTAAAGGACCAAGTGCTTCCCTGAATGGAGGATGGAGCAGCAGGATGGAGCGCCGTGTCACACGTCCAATTCTCCAATTGAGAAAATAAACACAATTCTCACGTACCTACGTATTTATGAAAAAAATCAGAAAAAAAAATTATCATAGAAAATGAACCATTTCTTCCCAATGACCTACGTTCAACCTTTACCTGTACGGATTGTCTTTTTATGATTAAAAAAACATGCTTTAAAATGATCCTTATCATGTTTGCTTGTTATCTACATTCAGGGGTATACACAATGCTTAGCGTGAAGTATCCATTCAAGGGTGTTTCCCTAAACGTATTACATAAAATACATTTTTGACTATAAAGCAGCGTAGAATGTTCTTAAGAAGTATGTTTTATAGGTCATTTTAGGCTAGAATTCTCTGAAAAATCTTAATCCGAGGTCAGATTTTACATATAATATTTTTTTTAAAGTTTTATATAAGTAAGTATGGAAATTTTTGAGGAACGTTTAAATCAAACATCAGATTCGGTAGGTACGCTATTGGTACATCACTTTGGCGTTATTTTTATATCGTTTTACGATTTTCGAATTTAGAAAAATCAACCGTCTATTCAGCAGGGCACCTAAAAACAAGGAATTTGACAGGTACGTTCAAAATCCTCGGAGGTACGCTATGGTACGCTGTTGGTACACCACAAAAAACATGTTTTTTTTAAATTTTGTGAAAAGTGCCCAGCTGGATGGATTGACGTAACGATAACATGAAGTTTTGGCCGAACGATTTGTGGCCCCCTAGCAGTCCAGATCTTAATCCGTTGGATTATTCGATTTGGGCATATGTTGAAGCACGAGCCTGCAAAACATCACATCCTAGTGTGAAAACCCTGTACTCAACCATAACACGCACATGGCAGTCAATGTCGGAGGACTACGGAGGACTGGCTTCTGGCGTCAGCTCGAGGATGTTATTGATAAAAATGGAGGACACATTGAAAAAAAAATGTTTAAAAGGACTTTATAAAGATAACTGCACTCGAAAATGTTGATATTATTGCTTGAATTAGTTGAAAATAGGATTTGAAAGCATTAGAACAAATTTTCGCATTATTTTCTTCCGCACCCTGTATTACTATTAGATAGCTTGAATCAATTTTTTACGTTTGCTTATTAAAGCGTAGCAACCGTATTGCAATAGCTCGATTTACTGCAAACTACAATCCCCACCAGTCTTTCGCGGCGTATTTATAGGAAATAATAAAGATACCTATGAATCAACTCGAACGCTTAAATGTTAATTTTCTGGCCCACGCAATATTTTATTGGTATGACTAATAACATACGCACATTCCCTCAACCCCCTATAGAGAAGAATAAATCAACAGAAAGACAATTCACATTTCGGAAATTCCAACCCCAGCAAGAATTTACTCATCCAGTAACAATTTGGTTTCATCGTTTGCACACGTTTTCAGATTACACCGACAATCGGACCAACCCGTTTGCTGCCGGCCTGTAGCTACCTCCGACTGGACAGAAAGTCAGATCACTACTGACTGAAGACGCCGAACTAACCCGCTCTCTTATTAACTCCGGGCTGGCTGGTGCTGATGTGCAGTGCGTTATCAGTGACGGTCCAGGACGGATGAAAAATATATTTATTGTTGTGTCGCTGACGATGCCGTAAACTCTTTCTGCTCCATACATACAGTGGTCCTCCCATTCGGACGGGCCGCCTCATAGCAGCTCATGTTCCGCAAGGCGCAAGTAAGCAGAACGCGCACGGGTTATCAGAAGGCGGAGTCCCTACCAAGCAAGACAAGCACATTTCTAAACAATCAACCAGCCAACGAGCGACTTTCGTGAAACGCTAGTGTGCTCGGGATTTGTAGTGAATTTTTGCAACCAAAGTCTCATCTCGCACGGGTCAAGCAGTGTTACAATATGAGCCAAATTCCCAGCCAGATCGGACGCATAATGAGCGGTCGTTGTAATCGTGAAGTTTAATGGAGTAGTGCGCGTTTCTATTTTCGCGCGTTGGTGATCAGGAAGCCAGCAAGACATCTTATCAAGTCAAGAAGAGAGCGAAGAACGAGTCTTAGAATCAATATTTGCTTTTGCATTATCAGTGGAGTGGCGCAACACACTAGGAACTAATACACAACGTAGTGCATGTGCGTAAAATTTTGTTCCGAAAGTGAAGAAGAAGGCTTGAAAAAATGTGCCAAGCTAAATACCACATTGAATGTCGATCCAGAGATACACCATGAAAAGCACGTGTGGCGGATAATCAATCCCCGGTTTGTATCGCGAGTGTGAACAGTTCAAACATTACATCATTGCACACTGCTTTGCAAGCCAGCGCTGCTCTACTCTGTAGATAGGCTGGAAACGCGCGCAGCAGAGTGTTCCGGCGATAAGCGGCACCCGTTTCGATATCTGGTATCCCTCTGGTGACCAACCCCTTACGAGTCAACAAAATAACAGGGTAAGTCCCATGTTTGCCTTTCACATCATACAACAGCTAAAATTGTATCACTCTGAGTCACTTTATCACTTCCAAGAAAGAAATATATTGCCCAAGATGTCCGTTATATGTACAAACAAATAAACGTTTCCAAATTCCGGCCTATGATCTGCAAACGCAAACTCCCTGACCGTTGCAGTATCCTCCGCGGTATCTCCAGCTGATGGCCATGCAATGGCCAGCGCAAAGGCTGTTAGCCCATCCGAGACCGCTCAGCAAGTCGCAGGTAATGCGCTTCTTGCGTTGAAATTCCAGCGGAATCTGCTTCAGCTGCGGTGCCTGCTCGATCGCTAGGGAAAATAGAGTTCCAAAATTTGAATTCAAATGTTTCATATAAGTTCCATCGGTCATTACCAACATCCTGGTCCGCAACCTGAACGTCTTGACCGTCCTCAGCTGCAACGCTAGCTTGCGGCATTGCACATCCACTCGGAAGGGCTGCTGCGATGCAGACCAGGGCAATGCAAAGTGTTGTAATTGGTTTCATTGCGGAAGCCTTTTAATAGAATTTGACGGAATATCTAAAAACGATAACTTGTAGTTTAGGAACGACTGGTTGAGCTGCATAAACCGTCTCCTGTTTTATAGTGCTCCTGCTCTTGGACTCTTGTACTTCTCTTGGACTAATATTGACCCTGAGAGCTACTTGAAAAGAACAAGACACTTTAAGTTGATTTCCTGAAATTTATTGAATGGGAACTGAATTGAAAGTAATAAATCATGTATCTTAGGAGCTATCTTTCCAACAGGATTCAACAAACATGGCACAATGTACTGCTTTTATTCACTTTGTATTCGATATTGAAATGTCAGTAGGGAAATGTACCGAATCTCAACAAGGTCCACATTTTTATGAGTATTTCCCAAGTAACATTGCAAAAACCATTCAGATTTATTAAGTTTTATTCAAGTTTTATGAAAGCCACTAGAAATCAATTTGGTTTTATTATGGCACCAAGAGGTGCCAATAGGTTTCAAGTTTTAGTCAGGTTTATGAGAGCCTACACAACTTCTTTACAACGATCTTAAAACCTTGTCTTCTAAAGTTCCATTTACTCCTACCAAAGCTTTTATTTTGACTTTATGAACTCGTAAAATGCTGTTTTGAAATGCCGTTTTAGGACTTATTCAAATTATCTTATTATGGTCAGTTGAAAAAGCATTTTAAAACCATTTTACCACCAGTATATGAAAGAAACGGTAAATTGGCATTGAGAAAAGTCACAAAATGACCAAATAGTTTTATAGTAGCCATTGCGAAGATAAATTGGCTTTTTGGAAATACTGTGGTATTTTCCAATCGCCATATTTAAATATATGAAATAATTGAAATGTGGAAAAATAAATTCCAAATTTTAAATGTAATACAAATGAACTATAGATCGGAGACCGATTTTGGCATTCTTTTTGATAACCTTATTGAATTCCATGGATTTTTAGGAAATTCATGAATATCTTTATTTCAGTTTTGTTGTTGTTGTTATAAACTCGCATGATTTCCGAATTTGTTGTACACTTGTCACTTCTTTATCGCATCCTCAAAGTTTTCGCTTGACAAATGCCCAATATATTTCGATCGGTCTGAACTCAGGGCAATTCGGAGGATTAATCTCTTTGGCGACGAAGTTAACATTGTTTGCAGCATACCATTCTAGTACCTTCTTAGAGTAGTAACAGCTGGCTAGATCCGGCCAAAACATAACGTTGGGCTTGTGTTGCCGAATGAAGGGTTAAATCCGCTTTGAATGTCATTGTGGTAGATGTGATGAAAACCTTGGTTTTGAGGCCACAACTGCAGATTCCTTGCCAAATCATTAGTTTCCGAGCAAACTTAGCAGCAAAAACCAATTTATACCTGGAAGGGCATCCCCACAACCAGTTGCCCGGTAAAATTTTAGTCCAGGGATTTGTTTAAAATCCGTTTTGACATATGTTTCGTCATCCATTAAAATACAGCCATAAAATTTCGTCAAAACTCGTTCGTATAGTAATCGTGCTCGCTTTTTGACCACTAAATTTGGTTTCAGGGAGCGATTCGGATGTTTACTAGCACAAAAAGACTTACATTCTTCTCTTGAAAGGATGTTTCGCTCGGTGGAAAAGTTGGAATCATATTTCTTTGCCAAATCACTTATGGAGACACCTGGGTTGCCTTTCACGGACCTCAACACCTTTCTCCTCAGCTCTTTGTCTCTAGTGCCACTTTTATGATAGATGCGCTGTGCTCCATCCACACTGAGAGTATCGCTTGTAACGTTTGATTACAAGACACACCGTTGATTTTGGGAATTTTAACACTTTTGCTATTTTAGAGGCAGACCCCGGAAGATTCTCTAGATGTTTGTGCACAATTAATTTTCTTTTCTCAAGTTCCATGATCCGTAATTTCGAGATGCGTCGATCAATCGAGGAAAATATTCACCAATTTCTTCGTCAATGAACCAGCAACAAATTCCTATCAAACGTTTTTTGTTCGAACTACCAGAGTGGTGTATTAAACCGTGCGTCCAGATTTACTTTGAATCGAGCTTTAAAAGCTTTTGATGCCAGGTTCCATTTTTTGCATTAGTATGATTGTGTGGCAAGAACAATCAGCGGGCAGATAGAATATATTTTTTGGCTCAGGAAGTACTAGCTCGGTTCCAACCTTAATGATTCGCCCCTAATAACGTAGCTCACACCAAAACACCCTCAAATATTGTGTCAAAATAACATAGTGAATCAAAACAACAACAAAGATACTAGTACCGAAAGGTACCGACAAGCGCAAGAATTATTGCAAGGTGTACGTCGGACCTAGGAGCTCTACAACAGTGAACCAATTTCAAATAGCTCCCTTTTCCCAGGGAGTCTAGAAATTTTCCGGAGCGAAAAATTACTCGACCAGACCGGGAATCAAACCCAGCCACCTCCAGCTTGGGGTTGATTTGTAGCCGTACCTTTACCGACTGAGCTAAGGGAGGACCCATCCTTGAACTTAATGCTACCCATCAAATCCTGTGCAGCACTCGCGCCATCTTCATTACACACTTTCATACACTCTATCTTCAAATTTTTGTCGTTTTTGTACACACTTAGAAATTATGAATTTTACACGAGACCTAATTCATGTTTGTAAATAGTCCGGGAACGTAAAGTCGGGGAATGTAATAGTCGAGGAACGTAAAGAAAGATTTCGTGTAAAATTATGTCTCCTGAAACTGAAACATACGTAATTCGACAATAGATGTGTTCAGTTGAATTTATTTTCTCATCTTTTTCAACACATTCTTATGCGCTAAAGGACGCTTGCATGTGTCGGTCTCAGGGACAGAAATTTACACGAGATTTGGGTAGTGTGTAGACCTTCCCTGTTTTGCAGGCCCTCGTAGTTGCCCAGAATTTTTCTACAGGGTGAAATTCTGGCGGCACAAAAACAACCTCGTTGGCTTCGTACCACTCCGTCATCGGTTTCACGTAATCCTGAAATTGCCTCACCTTCAAATCACCCACATCAAGTACTTCTTGGTAAATTTGTTGACCTTCTTAACTAACTTCGCTCGAGACGCCATATGTCGAATACCACACACAATTGGATTGTATTGAGTTTCCTTATTTAAGACACTTTCAGCCGTTGGCTGGTTCGTCTCTTAAACAATTCAAGTATCATGTTACATTTAGTGCACATACTACATATATGGAATGCTAGATTTGGCATAAATGCATGGGATATTTCATGTGAATTTAAACCGGATATCGCCTAAATCAGATCTGTTGTATGAGAGATGCGAACAAATTTCTTTGTTTACGCTTGCTTTGACTCACGATTGAACGAGGGAAATTCCAACCGTCTGATAAAATTCATGTTTTTTTCTGTGCACTTGTCGAACCAGAATACAATGAATTAGAGAATTACTGAAAAATGTTATTGCTTGCGTCATTTCGCAAAATTGATAATTTTTAATCTTCTCAGTCTACATATAGACTGCCAAGTCGAGCACTCGACACTGAAGAAGTCTGTAAGTAGCAGACGAAATAGGCCTATCTGTCAAAAGATAAGCTCATAGTAGAATTAAAAGAAATTTGCTCGCTTTTACTAGCGAAAATTTGAAAAAGTGTTTCAAGGTTTTATTTTTTAAAAAGTGATCAAATGAAGTGTTAATTTTAAATTCTCCTAGTTTTCCAATTACATATAGATGTTAAATATGTTTGGTTCAAACTCCGATCACTACGTGGCGCCAGTAAGCATGTGAAACAGAGAATTTTTGAACGATTTTACATCGTGATCCCGACCTCCTAAAAGCTTGAACCTTCGGCAAACCTTATAAACGGTAAAGTACTTTCGACAGATAAAAGTAAGATTCGGATTTCGGTTACTTCGTGGCGCTAGTGGACATGGAAAAGATAGAACTTTGGTCGAGTTAATATAATGATCCCGACCAATTAGAAAGTTCAAACCTTGAGCAAAGTTGTTCAGACTATCAGATATTTTCTACGCCCTTGCGAGCGGCCTTCCGGCAGTTCCATGGCGGACGAAAAGATGCGTGTAGGTATGTTTTTGAGTTCTCTCTTTGCTTTATTTATCAGTTCCTCCTCAGTTTTGCGACAAAATTGTTGAAGTAGATCTTACGCTTCAGGTTGGCCCAGAAATTCTCGCTGGAGGACGTTGGACGGGTTCGTCGACTTGGGTACCACATCGATATTCAGCCGCTCCATCTCCTCCAACGATCGCTTCGAGTAGTGGGCCGACGCCAAATCCGGTCAGAAGACCGCATCATCGCCCTTATGGTATTTCTAGATGATCGACGCAACTTCCGGCAGGCATTTCGTACTATAAATTTCCCCGTTCACGGCCAGTCCGTAGCGAAAGAAGAGCCGTTGCCATCCAAAGTGAGATAGGTCTCGTCGTCCATTACCACCGCCATGTTGTGATTTGCCGGGAAAATCTAGTTGACCATCTTATTCAGCCGCTGCCGCTGCGTCATTGCCTGCAGCTCCGAAACCGGTGGACGCGACTTCCGCTTCCTGACATGTATGTTCATGTTCGCCAGATACTTTTTCACTGTTTGGCCGGTTGAACCGACCTCCCGGCTAAGCACACGCAACGATGTAGCCACTTTTCCCTCGGTCTTCTTCTTCAGCATCCTTTGGAGCTTCTTCTCGCTCAGGGTCGTCGGCCGTCCGGAACCAGGCTTTCTTTCGATGCTCTGATTGTTGTCTAATAGTGCCAAGATGTTGTAGATGTCGGAACGGGGGTATTGGGCGTCCACAAAGTGCCGCACAATGTCCGTTTTCGACGTGGTGGGGTGCCGTTCTTTGAACGCGCACACTTCTGAACGGAGTTGCTTCATTGTTTTTGCCATCACGCATAGCGTTCGACTGATAGAGGTGTCAAATTTTGTCTGCTGATGGGTTACTTTGATTGATACTGCATGGGTAGTTTTGTCAGTGCGGGTGAAGGTAAACCCATGCAATATCGGCAAGTTTTGTTCATTTTCTTAGTGCAAACGTTAATATAATGAAACTTATCACTTAGAAAGTTAGCCTTTGTATTTATATTCCGCAATTATTTTATACCCGAGATTTTTCGATACGATGAGCTACTATCAAAGCGCAAAATAATCTTTATCTGGTGGTTGAAAGCAAAAGATGGGAGAACAAATGTTTAAATCTATGCTACTGCGTAATTCCCGTATGTTTCGCACGCCACTCACTGTAAGCGAGAGGCGTCTGATCTTCCTGAAAAGTTTTAAATCACTTAAAAGTTGTGTAAATCAAGGCTTAAAAGTTTAAGGTTTAAAAAAGGCTTTGAATCACTTAGATATAAAGTGATTCACCATTGAATCCCTCGAACGTGCGGTGAATTAGTCCTGAAAACATTGTAATCACCAGAAAATGAAGTGAATCAGTCCTGAAATGTTTGGATTTGTTTCAATTCGAAGAGAACCATAACTGAAAATAATATAATTAGAATATTATGTGAGTCAATACTGAATAACTTGAACATAAAGTTAGTGAATTCTGAAAAATTTGCAATCGACTTTGACTTAAACTTTGAAATCACTTGAATGTAACGTAAGTCATTCCTTTAAAGTTTGGAACAACTTTAAAACGAAATGAATCGAACATTAACATTTTAAAATCATTTAAATGCAGTTGAATTAGGCTTAAAGCACTTGAAAACAAAGTGGGTTTGACCTGAAAAGTTTTTAATTCCTTGAATATGAAGGTAATAAGCCTAGAAAAGCAAGAACTAACTTTAATATCAGCCTTGTAAAGTTTGGGGTCAGATATGTAAATAACAAGCGTGTCAATCTTAAATCACTTGAACTATAATTTATTTAATCCTCGAAAATTTGGAATCAGCATTGAAATGTTTTAAATTTCTTGAATTTGATGTATGTTAGTCCTGGTATGATTGGAACCACTTGAGTATGGAGCGGCTCAGTGCTTAGTATTCAAGTTAGTAAGTCCTCAAGAATCCGGAATCAGATAGTTGAATAAGAAGTGAGTTAAACCTGAGAAGTTCAGAGTTACTTAGATATAAAGTTAATCAGCCATGAAAGACTTGAAAACATTTTAATATGAAGTGAATCAACTGTGCAAAGTATAGAGTAACATGAATATGAAGTGAGCCAATCTTGAATCACTTCAATACTAGAGGAAAGGCTTATAAGATGGAACAGCGCCACTTTTGACATTCACAGCGACAACACTATCGCGCTGACAAGTGTTAACCTCATTTTTTTACTTTTCTTCAATTTTTTTGCTTTTGGAGTGAATACATTCATTCGATTTAGCTCTTCCAGGTTTCAATGTTCGAAAGTGTTGGCAAAATTAAAATAGCAATTATTTCTTTTGTTTAATAAGTGGAAATTTCCCATCGATATCAAAAGGTTAACATTTGTGTTGGCAAGCATTTTTGGTGTATTTTTATGATCCAAAGGCATTTCCAAAATATGAAACAATTTTTAGATGTTTTGTGTTTATGGCGTCATTTTTGTAAGATGGAACACTGTTAGGCTTGTAAGATGGAACATTTTTTTTTTTTTTCGTTTTAAAACATATGAATGATATTTTTTATGTTTGGAAATGCCATGGAATCAACAATAAATTTAAATATAACAATACAGTTTTTGAAATTGCAATGTTCGATGAATTTCGAAAAAAAGGCCATAATTCTTTTTTATGACTATAAATAATCAGTTCCATGGGCAAGCTTGGGGTTTTTTAGTTCCTCTTTCGAAAGATCCTCGAAAAAATACAAATTATACATTTTACGAGTAAAAAACGAATCGTGTTCCATCTTACAAGCCATTTTTTTAAATTGCAATTTTCGATGGATTTCGAAAATATGCCATTCCTTTTTTTATTGATGACTATAAATAATTAGTTCCTTGCGCAAAGTTGGAGCCTTTTAGTTCTTCTTTAAAAAATGTCTTTGGATTTGCGAAAAATAAAAATTTTACATGTTACGAGCAAAACACGGATCGTGTTCCATCTTACAAGCCTTTCCTACCAAAATGTCATGTAAATTTCGGTGCCTTGAGACCGACAAATGCAAGCGTCCTTCAACACATAAGAATGAGTTGGTAGAGATGAGAAATTAAATTCAATCTAACACACTTTTTGTCGACTTCCGTATGTATCAGTTTCAGGAGACATTACTTTACCTGAAATCTTGGCCAAGGTTCCCTGACTATTTACATAAATGATTTACGTCTCGAGTAAAATTAATAATTTCCAAGTGTAATTGTTATTTGGTCCGCAAGAATCAGCCCTGAAATGCTTAAAATTACATGAGTAAAAGATAGAACCATTTTAATAGGATGTGAATTAGTCCTAAAATGTTAGGAATTATTTAAATACGAAATGAACCATACCTAGCAAACGTGGGATCATATTAATATGATGTTCTGAATCACTTGAATATAAAGCTAGTCTTTCCTGAAAAATATTGTACTGACCCTTAAAAGACATCACTTAAATATGAAGCAAGTTAAACCTCATATGTGGAATAACTTTAAAAAAACTGATGAGACCTTAAAATTTTGAAATCCCAGACGTATAAGGTGAGTCTATTTTGAATCATTTAATAAAGTTTAGTTGAGACCTTCATTATCTCAGTCTTTTATGCAAAACCATGCTGGACACGGGTTGAGATGTCTCGACTTTTCTTGCTGTTTAAATGTCTCTTGTTAAATAAGCATTTTGAATGCAAAATAGTATTAGGGCTATTTTCATAGCATAGCATTGCAGTAAAAGTAAGGTAGTCGGGATCACGATAAAGTGTACGAAAATGCTCTCTAGTGACAGAAAGCCGAACGATACTCTCTTCCTTCCGGAAGCCCTTCACTTCCGTTTTATTTTTGTTTCACTTGTGAGTACAATTGTGTAGTATTCTTTTCAGCCTCACGGAAATAAAGTTACTATTTTTTGTAAAAAGTGAATCTATTCATAGAATTGAGTAGATCCACTTTTTACGAAAGTTTAATAACATTTCCGTGAGAGAAAAAGAGATAGTATACAATTGTACTCAAAAATTGAGAGCAATGAAATGGCAGTGTTGACTATCTCAACAACTTTGCTGAAGGTTCGAGATTTCTTGGAGGTTGGGATAAAGATATAATGTAAATGCTTTGTTTCACAAACCTACTAGTGCCACATAAAGAGAGAATTTCGAACTTTTTGAATGTCCTAAACAACCTTTCTGGACGTTCGAACTTTCTAGGTGGTCTTGTCCACAATATAAACTCGAATTTATTTGCTGACCTTACAGGCACACCGCGCGCCATTTAGTGACCTTTCTGCGTTATCTAATGCACATATATGGAACGTGCTATATATATATATATAAGGTTATTTATATATATATATATATATATATATATATATATATATATATATATATATATATATATATATATATATATATATATATATATATATATAGCATATATATATATATATATATATATATATATATATATATATATATATATATATATATATGTATCTATATAATAAAAATGAGTTGGGGTTTCCTTTGTCACGATTTAACTCGCGAGCGGAAGGACCGATCGGCGTGAAATTTTTTATGCAGAGATTTTTGGGGCCGGAGAATAATCTTATGATGGTTTGAGACCCCTCCCTCCTCTGAAAGGGGGGGCTCCCATACAAATGAAACACATTTTTCTGCATAACTCGAGAACTGATCAAGCAAAGGAACCCAAATTTAGCATGCGGAAGTATTTGGAGGCAAGAAATGTTTCTATGGAAGTTTGAGACCCCTCCCCTCTCTAGAAAGGGAGGCTCCCATACAAATAAAACAGAAGTTTCTGCATATATCAAGAACTAATCAAGCAAATGGAACCAAATTTGGCATGTGGGGTTTTCTGGTGGCAAAAAATGTTTCTATGGTAGTTTGAGACCCCTCCCTCTCCTAGAAGGGGTGCTGTCATACAAAATGAAACTGTAATTTCTTCATAACTCTAGATCTAATAAAGCAAATGGAACCAAATTTGGCTTGCGGGGATTTTAAAGGCAATAAATGTTTCTACGATAGTTCGAGGCCCCTCCTCCTTCTCGGTAGGGGATGGGGGACAACCGGGTAAATGGAACCAACTTGACAGGTACAGGTTTTTGAAGGCAAGAAATGTTTCTAAAGTAACTCAAGACCCCTCCGCCCTCTGTAAGAAGGGGGCTCTCATACTAATGAAACACAAATTTGTGGATAACTCGAGAACTAATCAAGCATATGGAACCAAATTTGGCATGTGGAGGTTTTTGAAGGAGGTAAATGTTTCTATGGTGATTTGAAACTTTTCCGTCATATTAGGAGGAAGGGGGGAGGGGGTGCTCTCAAACAAATGAAACCCAAATTTCTGCATAACTCGAGAAATAATCAAGCAAATGGAACCAAATTTGGAATGGACGAGTTTTTTAAGGCATGAAATGTTTTTATGAGTGGTTCAAAGCCCCTCCTCCCTCTTAAAAGGGGGCTCTCATACAAATGAAACAAATTTCAACCAAACATGAGAACTATACCTACTGCTTTGCAAATTTGTATTCAGTGGTTCTTGGGTCCGGGAAAGGATCTTATTATAGTTCGAGACCCCTCCCGCCTTTAGAAAGGGGGGCTCCCATGCAAATGAAAAACTATTTTCTGCATAACTCGAGAACTAATCAATATGGAGGTTTTTGAAAGAGAGAAATGTTTTTATGGTCATTGAGACTCTTCCGCCTTCTGAAGGGGGGGGGGGGGGGGCTCTCAAACAAATGAAACACAAATTTCTGCATAACTCGAGAACCAATAAAGCAAATGGAATCAAATTTGGCATGTGGAATTTTTTGAAGGAGAGACATATTCCTATGGTGGTTTAAGACCCCTCTGCCCTCTGAAAGGGGGGGCATAACTCGAGCGCTATTCAAGTAAATGAAACCACATTTGGCATGTGGGGGTTATTGGAAACAGGATTTTCATTTATATTAAAATGGATTTCTGTCTGACTGTCTGTCTGACCGATCGGAGTGAAAATATGTATGCAGATATTTTTAGGGCTGGGGAAGGTTCTTATGATTGTTTGATAACGCTTCCTCCTTCCAGCTCGCATACAAATGAAACACAAATTTCTGCATAGCTTGAGAACTAATCAAGCAAATGGAATCAAAATGGTATGCGGGGTTTTTTGAATGCGAGAAATGTTTCTATGGTGAATTCAAACACAAATTTCAACCAATCCTGAGAATTATCCAGGTAACTAAGTCACAAACTGTGTATTGTCTGGGTAAGAAGAATGTTCTGATAGAAGTTTGAACTCCTTATTACTCATTAAAAACTTATTTAAAAAACCGTCAGTTCTATGTAATGTTCATTCATTTAGTTGCAGGCGTAGCAACGCTCGCACCTGGTTCAGCTAGTATATATATATATATATATATATATATATATATATATATATATATATATATATATATATATATATATATATATATATATATATATTTTTTTTTTTTTGCAAAAAATCATGGAAAGTTTCGTGTATATTTAAACAGAATATCGCCGAAATAATGCCTGTTGTATGAATGATTGCAAAAAAAATCGTTTCTTACGCTTGCTTTGGCTAACGGTTGAACGAGGAGAAATTGTACGCAGAATACGTCTGTTAAAATTCATTTCTTTAATGTGTATTTCATCTTAAAACTATTTTAAAAACTTTCAGGAACTTTCAGTATAATTTAAAGTTAATTTTAATTTCTGCAAACGCAAACCTTCTTCGAATTGCAATAACCACCACGATTACGACGTGCAATGCAGTGGGCAGCACAGGCACTGTCCCCAACACCGAATCCACTCAGCAGATCACAGGTGGCACGCTTCAAGCGTAAGTTTTCCACCGCCGTGTGATATGATTCCTCTGGTAGTTCGTCAACTGTAATGAAGAGAAGAGAAAACCAATTGATAATCTAAACCAAAATTTATTTCCGGCAAGAAAAACTTACACAGTGAATTAGCATATGAACGAACGTCGTCTGTCAACTCCAGTTCCTGTGGGAACGCACTGGCTGAAGAAATGACTGCCGTGAGGCAGAGAGCGACGAAGCAAACGGCACTTATTGTATTCATTTTGACGGCGAGAGCAGAGAGAGAGAGCTGATTGATCGTGATCAACGACAAGCTAGTTGGAAACTGATGTGGCAAAGAGTGGCGATCGATTAATTTATATAGTCAACTTCTGTTCCGTTGTCGAAGCCTTCTTCAATGGAAATGTTCGTCACATCTTTAGGTCGAGGCGCTCACTGCATCTGCTAACGTGTCGAAAGATCTTGTCGATGTTCGCCTCACACTGCAAAACTTTAACTCGATGTTTGGACATGTTGTTGTGATGTTATATGGCGGCCCCGATCAGTGCTGCTTGATGTGCTTGTCGGTGATCCACCGTCGCGAGGGATTGTCCTTTTCTGGGTAAGGGGGTTTACCTGCAATTAGCGAGATGATGAGAGTACGGGCAATTCTGTGAGTTTTTTCTGCCTTTCTTCAAATCTACGTGAACATAAAGAGAAAAGTTATTATTTTTATTTCTGTTAGTGCTTTTTATATCTGTAGCGGATATTCGTATTTCTTCCACAATGAGTATTATTCATACTATTGAAATTTCCTACGATGCTAATGAATAGAAATTTACTCGTCCACCGTTTGGACTTCATTTGAGTTCGAATCAATTGAGTAGAGGCTGATCGGTTTCATAGAAAGTTAATGAGATCTTATTATCGTCTATAAATGAACAGCCTGGAAAAGCCGTGTAGTATCGGCAGTAGTCGGTAAGATCTAATAAGAGCACAACAGAGCGCCTATTCCGGTGCAGAAGTTCATCACACAGGTGACCTTTACTTCACGGTGTTAAGCGACTATGCCAATGAACGATTTGTTAGGGAGTCTAACAACTTCCTTATTCCAAACGGAGCCTTTGGAATACCAGGGCGGTGTTGGTGAAAATTGCAGAAATAAAAAAAAACTTTTGATATGGACTTTGGATGAAAAACAATATTTATTGACAAACTTCAAATGTTAAAATCATTGCTTGTGAAGATGGGCAAAGTGAAACTTAAGTAGACATACTGAGCGATTTATCTCCCAATCCGCATCGGATTTTATTGGCAATGTTGGTAGTTGCTGAGAATGCCATCTCTGGATCAACCGAAGTTGGACGAATGGTTACATGAGCGTCGAAAATCAGTTACTTGCTCTTAATCCCTTCAGATTCACAGTAGGACAATTATCTACGGATTACTTGCTAAGATCATGGGGTCAACGTAGTTTCCACCAGCAACGCAAGTGTTTTGCTCTGCTGCAATCATTTCATGAGTTGTTCTTTAACCGATAAACCAGACAAATCATCCATAGAGGAATCTTCTTCGTACCGATTCGTACCGATGTGGTCGTTGTCTCAGCTTCAACGATCGCATCACGAATCATTGCTTAATCAAAGTAGCTCTGGATGTTTTGAAGTAAATGCCAAAATCATTTCTGTTTTTCGACAGGATTTAAAAAAAAAAAGCAAAAAGATCTGCGTATTCTGATCGTCTTACTAGGATTCGTTTTTAGGATGCAGAATTCACGATAGAGTAGTTCCATAGCTTGAACAGGTTCGATGGCATGAATTATTTTACCAACCGCCAAAAAATCATCACTGAAGATGAATTTGGATTGAAGCTTAAAAAAATCAGATTTTTTTTAATTGTCCCTCTAACTCATAGAACCAGTTGAGCATGGATAACATGCTATTCCAGCGTGTCGTGGTATCAGTCATCAATACAAGTTCTTTCCTGATTCAGAACGGAAATATTTTTGCTGCATATCATTTTTCACAGGTGATCTCCGGAAGAGAACTACTAAGGCACGTACCTTTTTCACAATTTCATATAGGGTAACTGGATGTAATGTTAGCCTAGCTGCTTGATTCGCTCATGTACCGAACATGTCATTATTTCGACGATAATCAACAAAATCATGTTGCTATCAGGATGTCATGATTTCATGATTTATTTCAAAGCAATTGAGACATTATTAATCAATTTATAGTTGTTCACTTCCGCAAAATTGTTGATTTCCTTAACTTTTTAGACACCATGACTTTACTGGTTAAGCTACACGATTTTCGAATGATCTAAATTTGCCGAAATTAAACCTATAAGCCGAATAATGCAGCCAAGATGTATAGAAAATAGTCGCACGTTATAAACTAACAGGTCACAAAGGTAAAATAACAATGGTTTAACAAGAAAACGGTGGACCCAATGTTAGGGACATATTTTTATCTATGTTCCCAACTATAGCATTTTGTATGGAAAGCGTAGTAAAAAATATCTCAACACAAACTAAAGGAACAAAATCTGTGTAGAGTGAATTATATATGTATAAATCACTTAAGTGTTTCTTAGCAGTTTAAGTATAGTATGATTCGTGAAATTGTTTGTTAGGTACAGCGAATACAGCTGGGAGCACCTTGAATCAGAAAATCAGGAAAAAAAATCGTTCATAGACAATATTTAATAACAAATCTATTGAATTGAACGAACTTGCATTCATGATTAGACCTAATTTAGTACCCATATCCCTTGAAAGTTTCTGGCTGTATCAAACGAGTTGTGTTACTTTTCGTGATACATACTACCAGATGACTTATTAAACACATCTTAGCAAGTGTGTAGCTAGTTAAATTTTGCTTCCAGCTCAAATACCTTATGAGTTATAATAAAAAAAATTAATCGATTGTTGCATATTAGGCTGAGTCAAGGGACACATACTTTATTGCGAGCTTGAAGTTGAGTGGCTCCGATTCCTCCATTTCAAGTGAAAAGAAATCTACTTCTTCATCATTATCGTCTGTTTCTACATCGGAGTCTGGAAGAACAAATGGAGAAAACAATTCAACAAATTTAAATTGAACAAAACTAAATAGTTACCATTGTTATTCAAGTCATGTGTATCTATTGGAGGGCGCTGCTGATACAATACACTCACAACTGCCAAGTGCAAAACCTTCAACATCCTTTCAACATTAGATGTGGTCCGTCTGTGGTAACTGCCATGACGCCATCCGAAAGAGAAATGTTTAACTCCCTCAAATGCTGCTCTAGTAATGTAACGCAGTGCTCCTCATCCATCTATCCTATTATTCTCCGCAGTCCAAGGTTCCACGTTTTCCCGTATGATGTGCCGTCCTTCGAAACCTTTCGGACTAGAGCAGTTTCAAGAGGGGAGACCGTCGATGGAAAATATTGCGTGAATGTTGTACCTCTTTTTAGAATTGTGGTTTAAGTTGATATTGACGGCTAATCACCAGCCCCATCCGGAAAAGCAGCACGATTCAGAATAATGTTGTGCAATCCTTTGAGATGTGTTTTCATTCCGCTTTTGCTGGAGCCTTAACAGTTATTTACTTTTGAACACGTCACGCACAGTTTTGCTTTCCGCGTAGAAAATAAAACCACACAGAACCTTACTTTTCTCTTCAAATTCCATGTTAATTTTTTCCCCGTGAATTGCACACGCAGTCACTTGAACAAAAATTCTCGACGATGTAAACAGTGTTCATTGAAGAAAAAAGTCATTGCCAATTTGTCAGATGGCTAAGAGAATGCAGCAACACGAATGATTAATGATGCTGTCCTCAACGATGCTTACTTGTGCACTGGTTTATTCATGCGTGCAATCAATTGAAGCTGAACAATGCATTTGGTCCTAAGTAACATTTTCGTTGTTGACTTTTTCTTTCGTTTTTAAACGATTTGCTGATGTCTTTTATGTATGTTAACATGCCTTCTTCGACACAGATCCCTTGTTGCTAATCAGGTCAAAAAGGACAGTACTTGCCGGAAAATGGAAACTTCAAACAAGCATTTTGACTGCAAAGACTTAAAATTTGGTCAAATAAACCTTCCGCAATGTGAAATTGATGTCCGAGTCAATATGACCCGAGACACCTCATTCGTAACTTTTTTTAACAGTCCTTCAGAAATGAATCCTAGTGCGACCTGTTTAGTAGAATATCTGTAACTAGAAATGAGAAGAAAAAATAGCACATTGTAGATGAAATACGCGGATCTGTCAAGATAAGCATAAAGATAGTTGGAATAAAATGGAAAATACTAAATTTGCTTCTCATTTCTACCTACAGAAATGTCAAAAATATTTGATAATAATATGATTTAGGAAAGATAAAAAAAATTCTAACTTCTTTAGTATTTTAGAAAATTATAGCATTTTGAAGATTCGTTCCGGGTCATATTGACCTCGACACATTAAGAAAATTAACCATTGTTTCGTAGGTGTCAGATTTTTCCGTAGGCATCAAATTTTTCCCTTTCTAATTAAAAACAAATCTATGGCGCCATCTGTTATGTTATTACTACTGCGTCATTGAAACTCACCATCAGTATTCCCTGCTAGCTCTATACACTGAAACAAATTATCTACGGTTTTAAAATGAATATAGACAAAGGCTATATCACAGAGAACAAATATCCAGGTTCGAGCTTTTCTTTTCAATTTACTATGTAAAATTTAAACAGCAAACCGTTGGAAGAACAACGCCGCCTAGTCTAGGTTTCACCAAACTTAAATTGACAGACTATCAAACCTCGAGGCGGGTAAGTGGCGCCATCAACATACGATTCCCCAAATCTAACGGAAACGAGCTGAAATTTTGAAATGGCAGTTACAGAAATTTACACACGGAGAGCAGTCAAGCTTGGATGTCTGTTCTCTGTGGTTGTATTTATTATTTATTTCGTGCACAGTTCATTCTTAACTGACGACCATTGAAACTAGAAAATAAAATGATGAAAATAGTGGTACATTAAAGTATCGCAATCTCATTAATGCACTCCAAGAAATTTGACAAGTTCTCTTTCACCACCCATTCCTATATTTTAACACATTCTTCTCTTTTTGGAGAGCGATTAATGGCGCTATATCCATAGGCCATTCGGGGCTAGGACTATAGTTATTGCTTAAGTCCCAACCGTTTGAAGAGAAATGGAGCATCACATAACCTTCACAGAGCAGATGCTCCCAATGGCCATTTTCAAATAAGATTTTGCACTGAACACCAAACAGGGCATTCTGTTCAGCTATTCTCTCGGACTATTAATTTGCCTTTTTCTTCGATATTTACTGAAAGCTACGTGGGGTTTGCCTAATCTCCTACGGATTCATATACGTGACTAGGTGAGCGATCGAGAAGTGTCTTCATGGAGATTATTGCGTTAATAAATGTATCCGTAACTGAATCCGTTTCATGGTGACATGCAATGTCTTCATCGAATTATTTCTCATCGTAGCTCCATCCGCGAGGTGTGCAAACTCCAATCTTTATGATAATGCTAATTATTTGCTTTTTTGATGGCAAACATTCCAACACCGGTATTTTTTTTTTTGTGATTTCCATGACGTTCCATCATCACACCATTTTACATAACGTCGTAAGTTTGGAATAAGTAAATACTTATTTCACATTAGAAATGAGGATTGATAGAGGAAATGTTGACTATTATCGGCAACAAATGTCCTAACCTCTAAGTCTATATATTCGTCCATCAAAGCACTTCAGTGAATATATTCATATGACAAATTGGTTATTTAGCTATAATTTGATTAGAATTCAAACACTGACCCATTCCGTTTAGCCATATATTTCTTCAAATAATGCTCGACAATGATGCGGTTTCCGTTGCCTATGATAGAACACTTTTCTTATCACCCGCACTTTAAATGGAACGAAAGCTAAATAAAAAAGAGGCTGCCGACAATAGTTATACTCACTTGAGAAGTTTGATTCTTTATAAAAACATTTTCAAGTCATTCGGGATAAATCTGCCGATATTAACAGATAGAGGATCACGGAGCAAACAAAAACGGAAAATGTGTTCACAATGCTGAGAAAATTCTCATAAAAGCGTGGACTCGGTGAAAATAGTCAAGAATAGGTAAATCTCCCGATGTATTTGAAAAAAAAATGTATTTACTCAAAACACATGCCGTTTCACCTCACTAACATCAACAATAAATGTGAAACAAGCGATTTTAAATTCAATAACTGTTGTAGAACCCCTTGGTCCTAAGTACACCTTGTATCTTGCACCTTGCCATACATTCTTGCGCATTTCGGTACACGGTATTCTCATTTTTGCTATTATGACTATAAAGTATATTTTTTTTTAGGGAAACTGGGACTACGCCAAACAGGAGTAATATACTTTTGCTCCCTTTTGCGTAAACTGAATATACGTCAAAATGTGCATACTTTTTACTCTATTTGAAAAGTGTAAATGCATACTTTTTACTCCTTTTGAGAACATAAAAGATGTGTACTTTTTACGCATTTATGAAAATCAATATTGCTTGGGTATTGCTGAAAACGGCTCAATTCCGTTATTCAAATTCGAAAGTAAAAAAGACATTAATAAATTACACAGCCATGTTTATACATTTAAAAAAAAAAACAAATACCTATCTAGAGATTTTGCGCAAAAATTGGGTCACGTATTTTCTTACAGAATTGATTAACAGACGTTCTGGAACTATTTATTTTAATTTTATATCAGCGGCTGGATAGTCAAGTTGAAAATGGCTCAGGAAGTACCAGCTTATCGGCCCCAAGCTCGGTCTCAAGCTTAATGATTTATCTCTAATAATGTATCTCTTATAACTGCATCCGGCCACAGGGCATGGGAGACCTTTTATGCTTAATACAGTGTAAAACATTTGTAATTACTGACAAAAGCCAATATTTAACTTACCATTAAATTTCGTGAATGATTCTGTGTCCAACGTATTGGATTATTCCTCCATTTTCTATACTACAACAGCCTAAAACGATTCCGGAACTTACCAAATAAATGCTTGTTTGAAAATGGCGTCAGCATCAACGGGCAGAGTTAATTTTCTTATCTCATCCGTGCTTACTATTCACACATTTTTTGTCACCGTTGACATACTTGAAAAGGCGTAAAAAGTACTCTCCATTCGCGTAAAAACACTGGTCACTTTTTGACTATCATCTTGAAAATGTGCAAAATATTGTCATAAAAAGAGTTTTCCAAATTTACCGTGTACTAGAAGCTTAGTTTTTGTTTCGATCTACTGTGTTATGCACCTTGCAATACATTGTTTTTGTTTTAATTCGAATTTTGACAGAATATTTTAGGGTGTGTTCGTGTGAGTTGCGTTATTAGGGGCTAATCATTAAGCTTGGGAACGAGCTTAGGACCGATGTGCTTGACTATCACACCCTGTTCGAACTCTGCCACTTAATTAATTGACGTAACCAAATGGGCCGCGACCCATACATTGAGAAACGCTGATTTCTTTTCATGATTCACCTTTATCCGGTGTAATTCCAGTATATTTACAAAATTTAGATATTTTTAATTCTATTGCAAATATGTACAGCTGGTCCAATATGACAAACCCTTCAATTGTTCATTCATGTCCTTGAATTCAGTTAAATAATCGGAATTCTTAATAGAACAAATATTGTTGATAAAATGCGTTTTGGTACACCAGTTGTGTCAACACACCCACATCATCGAAACAGAACTCCGGATGCCATTCCTATGTGGATCCCCAGCGATTAAAAAAGGATCACTCTATATGGTAATCCACCGACCGCCACACCTCAGCCCAAGCGAGAACAGCGTGATCCATTGTATGCACGTGAGCTCGCACTTTTCTTTTCGGTGATTTACCCGGCAATTTAGCCACGACTCGCGGCAGCGATCACAATATAAATTAGTCGATCGCTGTCGATAATGGCATCAGTCAGCTCCTTAAGCTCGTTCAACGATTAGTTCCTCAAGTTCCTTGACTAAAACAGCAAAACCATGCAGTCTATCACCGTAGTTTGTTGCGTCGCCTTTTGTGCCCTGGTATTTGCCACCAGCGGTGGTCAAGCTGTTCCTCAAGGCGCAGAATTGGCCGACGAGCAGGGTCGCGCATACGCCAATAGTTTGTGTAAGTTGTGCCAATTGCAAAAGAAAATTCCCAATTAAAAATTGAAAACAAAATTTAATTTCAGTTGATGAGCTCCCGGAAGAGTCCTACGTAGCTGCTGCGGAGAACCTTCGCCTGAAACGGGCCACGTGTGATCTGCTGAGTGGACTCAATGTTCAGGATAGTGTCTGCGCCGCTCACTGCATTGCCCGCGGAAATCGCGGAGGCTACTGCAGCTCGAAGAGGGTTTGCATTTGCAGAAAGTAGAAACTTCGTTTCCCGGAATTTCTTGATACCTTATGTTTGGCTCCTTCGCAACAATATGTTCCTATTAGGTAGAAAAAATTGAATAAATGACTTTTTGTTTCTGCATAACACGGTCGAGTTTTTATCTGAAATTGCCACATAGAGACTTGATGCAACTTTAATGCTGCTTAATTATGCCAGTTTTATGTAGCTTGGGTGGTATTAGGGAACGTCCATTAATTACGTCACGCAAAAAATGACTTTTTATAACACCCCCACCTTGTCACGTTTTTTGTATGGACCTTCAAATTTTTTTGTATGGATCGTCACGTTTTCCCAAACCCAAGGTAATTAATGGACCTTCCCTTACAGGTAAGTCATTTGTAATAAAGGTAGATCATTGCTATCGTAGCGATACTGATAAGATCTCCTGGGTAATTTTCTCGGTGATTTTTCTTTGTTTGAAAAACAAAAACTATCGTCGTTTGAACCGGGTCATACAAACTCGAAGTTTTTGTCACTAGACTCTGCTTCAACGTTTTAATCGGCTGCATGCTTTCTCAGTAAAAATGGAATCCTGCTCGATTCTTCGAACGATACTAAGAACGAACGGCACCATATTTCTTTCCGACTTCATTATCTGACAATCCAGGGTTTGCTTTGATGCTCAACACATTCCAAACCAGCTGTCAATCGTTAGTTCCACTAAGGGCATCTTAAACGGCGATCCAAATCGTGGATTGGATTTATTTTTTTAGACCAAACGCAAAAATATCGCTGCACCGGCGTTGTAAATTTTGTTTTATACTGGATCTATTTTGCATCATTTTAAAACTGGTATATGTTTTGATCTATTCTTGCAGCAATTTGGGACAAGAAAAATACCGTTCCAAAACACTACACGCCACTTGAGAATACCACTTATTGAGTAAAATTTCAGCGGTTACTAAACAATAAAGGTCCAACGGCAGTGATAACTGAAGCGTAACGGCAACGGCAGCGGAAGAGCCCAATCTGACTAAACCTGCTTGTTGGATGGAAAACTGACTAGATCCAAGTTGATTCCAATTGGAACTATCGACGTCATTTGCGACAACTGTCAAACATGCCGTTTCCGTTCCGTTTCCGTCCACATTATGTTTAGGCCTTAACTCAATTTTATTGCGTTTATTCTGAGGTATATTTGTGAGCCGAAAAGTAACCGTGTTTGCTGCGTGTGATGCTGGTGGTCGGATGCTGATAATTACTTCTAGTTGCTCCTGGTGCTAGTGAATCTTAGTTTTTTACAGCTACTGCATTTTCCAGAGAACGCTAGCTACACTCAGTAGCAAAAAAAATCCGAGCAAAATTTTGCTTCCAAGATACGCGTTGTTCAACCTTCTGTAACTTTGTCAATTATCAATATATTTGGCTGAAATTTTGACAACACTATAACTTATGTATACACCTTATGTGACCAAAATTTTATGTTGATAAAATTTATAAATTTGAAGTTATCATAACATATGTGAAAAATGTCAATTTTGACATACCAATTTCAAAAATCCGTATTTCTGTGAAAAATTTAGGTAGGATATTAAAAATTTCTCCATGGCTGATGTAGTAACTCTAAGAATCAATCATCATCGGTTCTTATCGGTTGCTAGGGTTTCAAAAATTATGACTTCCAATTTGTTTTAAAAACATAGTGGACATTCCGCTAATGGCAATAGAAAATTGAACTTCGGGGAACCACGTCTATGAGCATTCTAGGAATATTTAATATGTGATACGTGATTTTCTAAATCTAAGCATCGATTCTAAGAAGCTTGAAGGTTGGGTCGGAGTGCAACCGCTGAGCTCATGTGTTCCTTCTCCTGACTTTGTTCCACAGCACCACTTCATAATCTGATCGTCTGGTGGAATGATGCTGAAATAGCAAATAGCAGGTCAAGCCGAAATTGGTTCAAAGTATCACAAAAAGGCTAAGGTGTACACTAGTAGTAGTAAATATAGGCAGAATTTGTGTGAATATAGGATATTTTCCAAATCAAAGTTATATAGAGAAAATTAAAAATACTGAAAATTGCTTGTGCCCAAATGTGCAGCGAAAAACAGAGAGAAAACAAATGACAGTGATCGCTTGCTGAGTTACTCTAGGTACTTCAAAAGCAACTTTGAAAAGGCTCACGATATTCGCTTCATGAATCGCAAAACTTTCACCACCGAAATAGGGTTACTTGACAAACAAAGCGCAGTCAAAAATGATTGTGTTGTGGTCACTGAGCGTTCCGCTGCAAAATATAAAAGGTGTTTCGATCATAATTTGGTCGACTTAAACTTGACGCATTTCCTTTTATCGTACATTAAAACAATGTGAACACCCCTCATTTTGAAGATGTGTGCGTGAAGCATCATGCCTCTATATTGATTTTGAGATTAGCACTTCAGTTATCAAAATGTCGTCGAAGGAAGAGAAGCAACGCATCAAAATTTTACACGTGCATGGTGAAAATCCAAACTACTCTCACGCCAAGCTAGCGAAATTGTTGAATGTGGCTAAATCAAGCTAAACCTCCGTCCGAGATGTCGCAAAGAAGCTGGGAGAGGCGCCTTCAACCGTAGATAGAGCTAAAAAGCGAGCTGGACTGTCGACTTACAAGAAAGTGGGGACTCCAAATCGCAACGATAAACAAAACACGTCGGCCAAAGCACGATCACGAAATTTGTACACGACGATGCTGACGAAGTTTGATTGCATGGTACAGGACGATGAAACTTACGTCAAGGCAGACTTGTAACCGATTTCTGGACAGGAATTTTACACGACAACCGGACGGGGAAAGGTGGCAGATATTTTTAAGCACATTCGCAAAGTTCGTCAAAGTTCGCGAAGAAATATCTGGTGTGGCAGGCCATCTGTATCGGTGGCTTGAAGAACTACTGCCTTTCCTGAAGCGACACAATTGTTCCGTTCTATTTTGGCTGGATTTGGCATCTTGCCATTACGGAAACAAAGCCAATGGAGTGGTATGTTGCCAACAACGTTCAAGTGGTGCCCAAGGACAAGAACCCTCCCAACTCGCCAGAGCTCCGCTCAATCGAACAATATTGGGCCATCGTCAAGCAGAACCTTGAGAAGACTCAAAAAGCTGTTGTGAGCGAGAAGCAGTTCAAGGCAAACTGGCGTTCTGCGGCGAATAAAGTGGACAAGAAGACTGTACAAAATCTTATGGCAGGTGTTCAACGAAAGATCCGGCAATTCGCATCCGGTGAAAAGGAAGCTTAGCTGAATATTTCTGCTGTTTTCTGTATTAACTGAACTTGAAAAGGAAAAATAATTTGACCTATTAATAAAAACATTGATCGACTAACACACTTTACCGTTTGACCAAATTTTGATCAGAACACCCTTTGATAGCGCAATTTATAGATTGGGTTTGTTTTCCTAATGATTTGAACCACCACCAATCTTTCTGAGCAATCCCTATAGTATCTTTACTATTGGTTTAAATCAGCTCATATCGACACCTAGCTGAAATACACAGATAAAGCAGAAAATATTTGAATATTTCGTGTAAGTTAAAGCCAGATAACTCCTGAATCTAGCCTGTTGTATGGAAGAATGTTAACATTGTTTTATGGCGCATGAAAAATTGCAACCAATTTCGTTGTTTACACCTCCGTTGGCTCAGAATTTCACGAGGGGAAATGTTACACGCTTGTTAAAATTAATTATTTTTTTCTGTGTAGCGAACAGTGTCAACTCGAGATTTAAAATTGGCTCACTGCTTTCGAACACCATTGGTCCCAAGTACAACATAACTTTTCGCTTTCGCTTTTCGGTACTAGAATCTTTGTTTTTTGATTCGCTGTGTTATTTAGGCTGAACATTTGAGGGTTTGTTTGGTTTGTTGGGAGTTATATTTCAAGGGGTGATTTATTAAACTTGGGACCGATTTGCTGGTACTTCCTGAACCAAAAACTGTACATATTTTCTTCTTGACTATCCAGTCCCTGATTGTATCACCTTACCACTTTCAACAACAAGAATCTTGCTAGGTAGCATCATTTTTTAGTTACAGCCAATGTAAGACTAACATGTGCCAAAACATTAAATGTTCAATAGCTCCGTAAACTTTTAGATTTGACCATACGCGTAGAATTATTTCTTTCATCAAACATCATCTCCTATCACCCCTGAAAATATTTGCACTAAGGAACCGCACACCCTGTATATATAGAAACAAAAGTGACATAAAGCGCACATACGTTTCCGAATCATGGTATCTTCTACAAAGTTATACTTAAACAAGTTATCCATCTTTAGGTGATAATTTTGTAGTTCCTAGTTGCTAACTTTTGAACGAAACACAATAGAAGGGTGGTGTTCAAAGCAAGTTTTTTGGGAATATAATTTTAAGCAACTTTGATCAAGACATAATTTTTCTATCTCTTCATTCGACCATGATAGAGCTATTTTTCTGCTTTAAATCAGGGTGTCTCAAAAAAAATAGTTTTTTTTTTATTATAAGTGTCTTATTTTGAGAAAAAGTGTACTTCAAACAAAATACGTTATAGCGCACAGTTTTACTGGACAATGGTTTTTAATACAACTCATCATTTAAAATTTGTGGGTTATTTTTTACTAAAAACATGCGTTTTTTCCTTTTCGACCTCATGATTGTTTAGGCGAAAATTAGCCGGAAAATCAAAAAATTCTTGTTTCATTGGGTAACAAGGAACAAATTGCTATATAAATGAGCCCGGGTACTCCTGGGAGTTCTTAAAATCGGAAATGTTTTACGTTAAAATTACCCCTAACTTTTGAACGATAAGATGAACTTGTCTGAGTAAAACTTTGTAGAAGACACCAGGATTCAAAAACGCGCTTAGAAGTTATTAATTTCACCGTGAAAAAAGGCTTTTTCGATCACTGTACGGCAAGAAAATGGTAAAATTGAACAAAATTGTATGGTTTATGGTGTATGGAACAAACCGCAGAACTATATTAGTGATTTGAATATTATTCAAGAGACAAGCTTTCATTTCTAAATTTATAAGTTTATTGAAAAAGCACTACTATTTTTTATGGCAAATTTTTCACCACGCTTACGTTGTAATCTCGTAAATTAACCAAACAAAATATAAACAAAAATACCATCTAAAATCGAAGTTAACTGCTGGTTACCAACTAAGAGCAGCATATGCAGAAATCTCCACTGCATGATCCATCTTTGTATCCCCACTGCTTGCAATGGCCTTCGCAGAGGGCGTCGTGAACACATCGGCCCATAGTCTTACAACGCCCACGCGTCAGGGGAAGATTGTCCTTTTGAAGAACCAAAGCATCCTGGTGTTCTGAAATTTTCGATAATAAAACCTCAGGTTCTAACATTGGCTGCACAAATCAAAACTTACCAAGGTTTATATCCAATGTATCACTTTCCAGGGAATGACCACTTCCAGATGAAATAAAAGCAGCAAGACAGAGCAAAGCAAGGCAAGCGACGGTGGTGGGCTTCATTGTATATGGAGTTAGAAGTTCGTAGAAACGGTTATGATATCCGAAGAAAATAGCTTTGGGAACTGATGTCTCCCAGATCATAAGAAGCGTCTTTTATACAAAAAAATCTCTTTGAAAGAAAGCGAAGAAAAATCACCGAGAAGTATTATCCATTGAATCTTATCAGTATCGCTGCGATGGCAATGTTCTACCTTTATTGCAGTGCAATAACTTGCCTGCTGATATCATCAACTGATGTTGTTTCGACCCAAACAGTGCTGCAATGGAACGATCTTAATAAAGTGAAACCATTGTTTGATTACTGAAACTACTTATTCTTAAAGTTTTAGTAAACCTTACTACTACATGAAATCATCCTGATCATCCTGAGTGAACTACATGTTTGACACGTGAATTATTGCCTATCCCTAATACTTGAAATATTGCACACTCTGGTTGCATAGACGAACTTCGGCGATTTTCCTGTTCAAATTCGATTAACAATAAAACGGAAAATTTCATGAGACTTACCATAAAAAATCTTGTCAAAAGATACCTTAAAGTATTTCAACGTGAAATTGATAGCGGTTTCGTACAGGTTTTATAATTAAGAAGCGCCTTATTTCCTTCTATTTTTGTGTACAAATAATAGTACAGTTCTAGCAAACAAAAGTTCAATCTCGAAAAGTGGAAGTGAGGAATGCTTCCTCTTCGTTTTGCTATGATTTGTTGGTGATATTGAGCTTTACGCGAGAAATCTACGATTGGTGTTTTTGTCTTTAAAAGCAACAGTAACAAATTTTATGCTTAACAAATAAATAAATAAATAAATAAAAACCTGCATTAAAAATCAAATGTTGGTATTTATTATCACTTTTAAGGTTTTCAAAACAAATTCTTTAAAAAATAGAGGTGGGTTATATCAGGAATATAACCGCGATGTTCATGTATGACCGCGTTGTTGTATTAATATATTGACATCATCTAATCTATACATACAATAACACAAACCAACCACCCCCTTCCCCTTCAGGTTCCTGCTGAAAGTCGTCTCTTTGTCCTCTTTAGTCATCTCCGATGCAGCTTTAAACTAACCATATCTAATGCATTCAATGACAAACATACAATTCGACAAGGAATTATCATTAGGACCTCACAGATAAACGTAAACAATGACTCTTCCCGTAAATATCTCGCGAAACAAAATGAACCCATGTGGGCCATGAATTCAATCGGATTGGTGGACTCTTTTTCTTCAAAATAAGGTGGTTTATCAATGAGGAGCTTCAAGAAAAAAGCCATTGCTTGTCTTTTTCAGTTCTGCCCTAAAGAAAAATGTCGGTTTAATTTACCACTCTCGACTATATGCCTCAAAAAATCTAAAATGTAATGCTTTTTTTTATTTTTTTAATCTAGGTAATTTATTTGGCAAGCTCAACTGCGTTTGCTTTACGGAGCCAATAATTCTTTGTTTTTACCCGTCTTACACCAAAAGAAGGGTATTAAGATCGCTTGAAAACTCGACTTTTTATCCGAGGCCCAGAGGATCGAGTGTCATATTCCATTCGACACAGCTCGACGAACTGAGGACATGTGTGTGTGTGTGTGTGTGTGTGTGTGTGTGTGTGTGTGTGTGTGTGTGTGTGTGTGTGTGTGTGTGTGTGTGTGTGTGTGTGTGTGTGTGTGTGTGTGTGTGTGTGTGTGTGTGCGTTGAAAATCATATCACATCGGTTTCTCAACCATTTGTGAATCGATTTCAGTTCTGTTGATGGCAAATGAAAGCTACAACATTCCCATAGAACGCTATTTATGTTTTTTCATTCGGAAATTTCATTACAGTACTTGAAGGCCTATTATAATAGTGATCAAACAGTTTGGTCTCCGATTACACACTGAGCTATTTGTGACCGATTTTAGTTTTGTTAGCGCCAAATCCTCAAAATTTCATTATGATTGGATAATCCTTCATGGAGATATGACCAAAACAATACCTGAGAGCACATAATCGGGAGATGAAAATATACTCGTTGGAGTTCAGAACCGAACATACAGTGGACTGCGAGTCTATAGAATTAGAGCAGGATCGATTAGCTCGAGTGGTCTGCATCGAGTATATTCGAAAATTACACAAAGTCTGCATTTACTATAACTACACAATTTTCAACGAACATGTACTTTTTAAGCACTTTGAGATTGTGTAATAATTCATTATATGGAATGATTATATGAAGTTTCTAATATTTATGTAGTTTTCCCTTTTATATAACTAACATAAACAGGTCGCTAAGCACTATTAATGGCAATATTTTAATCACATCGATGAACAATACTTAAAGGATTGTCAAATAGTTCATTTTATAAACTAAAAATATAACATATCGAATATTCCTGGATCTTCCTGGAATTTCTGATGAAAATATGTATCCAGTACCATATTGGCCACATTTGAGTTCGTAATTCTGGTGAAGTGTCAGAAGGGTTCAGTCTCACCATCGGTGGATAAATTCGGGTTTTTATATAATGAATGACTTAATAAAGCTATGTCCACTTTGAATCCGGAATAATAAAATCATCTGTAACTCGGTAACGGATTAACGTACAAATAAGTGTAATACATCTTAACAGAGGTAATTCACTGTACTTTAAGAAAAAATATCAATACAAATCATTTCTTTTCGTTACAAATCGAAAATTCGCACTTTCTACTTTACCACTGGATGACTTCCCGGCTGTAGTGGCAACTCGCCAAATCTGGCCAAAACTTCACGGGATATTTATGGGCTTTAATGAAAGGTAGTACGCGGTTTTTGAGGCATTCTTCCTTGTACAGCTCTTATTCGTCACGAACACTTTGGTCTTTGCTCCACAGCTAAATATCCCTTGCCAAATCATCCGTTTTTTTTGGCAAATTTGTCCATAAAAGCAAACTTAAACTTCGCAGGAACATCTCCTCGTGCCGTCGCTATGTAGAATTTTTGGCCAGGAAGCTGTTCGAAATCCATTTTAACGTAGGTTTCATCGTTGATGAGCAGACATCCTTGGTACTTCGTCAAAACCTGCTGGTACAATTTCTGAGCTCGAGTTTTGGTGACGAAACTTTGCTTCTACGTTCTGTCTGGTTGCTTGCTGGCTCGATAAGAACAAAATCCTGCTCGCAAACGAATTCTTCGAACGGTACTGCGAGCAGCAACGTATTTTTGTGCTCAACACCTTCTGGTTCAGCTTGCGGTAATATGTTCCACTACGACGCTTACCTTGAGGCACTCGATCTACGCTCTTTCGCTCCCTGAAACGTTTGAGCACATCATACACGGTTGATTTGGCGATTTTCAACGTTTTTGCGATTTTTATTGCGGACCACGTTGGGTTATCAACGTGGGTGTGCAGAATTTTTTTTCTCCTCTCGGCTTTCATCTGAAATAACTTTTGACTCACTGCACGAGACACCGTGAAATTTATACCACAGAAGTGGGCGCCTAGGTAGACAAACCGCTGTAAAAAATTCTTTCAGCAGTCACTTTCCGTGCCGCTGCAACACAATAAGTGATTCCGGATTCTAAACGGACAGAACTTTAACTAAATGTTTCAAAGAGTTTGTTTTGAAAAGCTAATAAATTATAATATATAGGGTAAGGGGATGTAATGTTAGCCTAGCTCCTTTATTCGGCCTATGTACCAAATGTGTCATTAATTTAGCAATAATCACCAAAATCATGTTGCTATTAGGATGACCGATATAATCCAAAGCAATTGAGATTAATATTAATTAATTAATAGTTGTTCACTTCCGCGTAATTTTCGATTTCTTGAACTTTTGAGGCATCATGATTTCACTGGTTAAGCTGAACAGATGATCTACACGATATTCAAGTGATCTAAATTTGTCGTAATTGAATCGATAAAGCAAGTAATGCAGTCAGGATGTACAGAAAATAGTTACACGTTACGAATTAACTGTTCACATAGCTGAAATAACAATGATTTTACAAGAAAATCGTAGACCCAATGTTGGGGACATATTTTTTTGTATGTTCCCAACTATGGCCTGTTGTATCAATAACATAGTAAAAAGGTTGTTATTGGTAAAATTTTATGTGGAAATGCATGAGTTTGCGGTTGTTTATATTCAAGTGGCTTATCTAAATACAAACCGAAGGTACAAAATCGTTGTATATTGAATTATAATGTTTTCATTATTGAATGGTTGATAAATCATATATGAACATCACTTAAGTGTGGGTCTACGATTTTCTTGTAAAATCATTGTTATTTTAGCTATGTGAACAGTTAGTTTGTAACGTGTAGCAATTTTCTGCATATCCAGACTGCATTACTTGCTTTATCGATGCAGTTAAGCCAAATCTAGATCACTTGAAGATCGTGTAGAACATCTGTTCAGCTTAACCAGTGATATCATGATGCCCCAAAAGTTCAAGAAATCGAAAAATACGTGGAAGTGAGCAACTATAAGTTGATTAATATTGTTTAAATTGCTTTGAAGTACATCGGTCATCCTAACAGCAACATGATTTTGTTGATTATCGCTAAATTAATGACACATTTGGTACATAGGCCGAATGAAGGAACTAGGCTAACATTACATCCCCTTACCCTATTACTTTTCGAGATTGAGCTTTTGTTTGCTAGAATTGTACTATTATTTGTACACAAAAATAGAAGGAAATAAGGATGTTTCTTAATTATAAAACCTGTACGAAACCGCTATCAATTTCACGTTGAAATACTTTAAGGTATCTTTTGACAAGATTTTTTATGGTAGGTCTCATGAAATTTTCCGTTTTATTGTTAATCGACAATGTATTTGAACAGGAAAATCGTCGAAATTCGCCTACATCTATGCAACCAGAGTGTGCAATATTTCAAGTATTAGAGATAGGCAATAATTCACGTTGTCAAACATGTAGTTCACTCAGGATGATCAGGTTGATTTCATGTTGCTCTAAGGTAGTAGCACAGTAACTGCCATTTTAAAATTACAGCTTGTTTCAGTTAGTTTTGGTGAATCGTATGTTGATGGCGCCACTTGCCCACCTTGAGATTTGATAGCCTGTCAATTTTAGTTTGGTGAAACCTAGACTAGGCGGCGTTGTTTTTCCAACGGTTTGCTTTTGAAAGGTTACACAGTAAATTGGGGAAAAAATGTTCGCGCCTGGATGTCTGTTCTTTGTGGTAGTAGTAAGGTTTACTAAAACTTTAAGAATAAGTAGTTTCAGTATATCAAACAATGGTTTCACTTTATTAAGATCGTTCCATTGCAGCACTGTTTGGGTCGAAACAACATCAGTTGATGATATCAGCAGGCAAGTTATTGCACTGCAATAAAGGTAGAACATTGCCATCGCAGCGATACTGATAAGATTCAATGGATAATACTTCTCGGTGATTTTTCTTCGCTTTCTTTCAAAGAGATTTTTTTGTATAAAAGACGCTTCTTCTGATCTAGGAGACATCAGTTTCTATAGCTATTCTCTTTGGAATTCTCTTTGGAAATCATAGAAGTTTCAACGAACTACTAACTCCAATTACAATGAAGCCCACCACCGTCGTGTGCCTTGCTTTGCTCTGTCTAGCAGCTTTCCTTTCGTCTGCAAGCGGTCATTCGTTGGAAAGTGATACATTAGATTTGAACCTTGGTGAGTTTTGATTTGTGCAGCATATATTAGGACTTGAGGTTTTATTATCGAAAATTTCAGAACACCAGGATGATTTGGTCCTTTCAACGGACAATCTTCGCCTAACGCGTGGGCGTTGTAAGACTATGGGCCGATGTGTTCATGACGCCATCTGCGAAGGCCATTGCAAGCAGTGGGGATACAAAGATGGATCGTGCAGTGGAGATTTCTGCATATGCTGCGCTTAGTTGGTAACAAGCAGTTAAATTCGATTTTAATTTTTTTTATACACGTGGCGGTCAAAAAATATGCCAACAAAAATGGTAGTACTTTTTCAATAAACTTTTAAATTCTGAAATGAAAGCGTGTCTCAGATTCTTGTTTCTTCATTCAAAAGCTGAGAACATTTCCTACATCTGTACCTAACAGCTTTCTTCAAATTTTGAGTCATAATCATTAAGTGTCTTTTTAGGGGTAAAATTTTGTTCAACATCCCTTTTAAAGTTTTTTTTCAGGTTTTTGCATAAAACACGTAGTACAGTGTGGAAAATAAAAAAAAAGACAAATAGATTTCAATGGTTTCATTTTCTCAGTGAGAGCAACTTGAGCAACACGCATATCAATTAATATGTATTGTAAGCACAAATTTTCATGACCGGTTCGTTTACTTGCAGTGTGTGTGTGTGTGTGTGTGTGTGTGTGTGTGTGTGTGTGTGTGTGTGTGTGTGTGTGTGTGTGTGCGTGTGTGTGTGACAAGATTCAATTGTTGATCTCGTCTTCAAAGGAAATAAATATAAAGACGCAATTCACCGCCAGACTGTCTTTCCCCGTGGATGTGTTGTTGTTGCGTAAGACTTGAAATTTTTGTTCGCTTTCGTCGAAATTGGTACTGTTAGGAATGCATGGGCTATTTATAACAGATAAATATTGTTCATTATGTTTTTTGTTGTTGGATTTGCAAGAAAAATGCCGAAAAACAAGCGATTGACTGAATTTGAGCGAGGAAAAGTAACTATCCTCCATGAACAAGGTCTGACTCTCCGGGAAATTGGCAGAATATATGCCACTAAGAAGCGACCCGGACATCCGTCTATTCTGACCAGAGGATGAAGAGGGAAATCAAACGACTTGCAGCCCATCAAAGGCTGTGTTCGAGTGCCATCAAAGCCGAAATGAATCTTCCTGTGTCCAAACGTCGGATTTGTCAGATTTTGAGTGAAAATCCCAATGTTTCCTTTAGGAAAACGGCACCTGCACCAAAACTTCTTGATCGGCATAAGAAGGCCCGTTTTGACTTTATTGAAAAATACCAGTTCTGGGAGGATGAGTGGTCTAATGTTCAAAGATAAAAAGAAGTTAAAACTAGATGGGCCGGATGTTTTCGACTTTGTTTCATTTCAACACGGATGAACTCGGAAATGTATTGCCAGCTTCTGGAGGAAGTTCTTATTCCATTAGGTGACAATGAGATGGATGAGAACATGATCTTTCAACAGGATAACGCTTCTTGTCATGCATGGGCAGCAACAAAAAACTTCTTTGATTTCCATAACATCCCTGTGCTGGAATGGCAGGCGTGCAGTCTTGATTTAAATCTAATCGAGAATGTTTGAGGCTTGCTTTCTCGCAAAGTTTATGGTCAAGGAAGAAATTATGACACGGTGAAAGAACTAAAGTTAGCAATTCAAGATGAATGGTCTAAACTTGATGAATTGAATATGAATTGAAATCTTTCATAACTCCTATGCCAAGACGTCTGCACGAGGTTATTTCTAAAATGGGAAATGAAAAAAAAACTTGGATTGTTTTGAATGATGAACTGATGATGAAACTTTTAACTGATGATGAACTTATAACTTGCTGCTAAGTATGTTTTGGAATGCATTTGGTTTACACAGAATAGAATGTAATACGAAAATTTTCAGAAGGTATTTTGTCTTTATACTTATTTCCCGCACTGCAGTGGTTGATTTAACAAAAACATAACTTTAAAAGTGTTCTATACAACTCTCTCTTTGACACAACTATAGTGAATCGAAACTAGTCGTATGTTGTTGAAAGTGGTTAGGTGATAAAATCAAGGGTTGCATAGTCAAAAAGAAAATGTATACAGTTTTTGGCTCAGGAAGTACCAGCAAATCGGTCCCAAGTCTAATGAATCACCCCTTGAAACATAACTCCCAACAAACAAACCCTCAAATATTCTGCAAAATAACATAGCGAATCAAAAAATAAAGATTCTAGTACCGAAAAGAGAAAAAATGGGGTATGTTGTACTTGGAACCAATGGGGTTCTAAAGCAGTGAGCCAATTTTGAATCTCTAGTTTCCTATTGAGACTATTTGCTGCTTCGACTGAAAGTAGTTATGAACTGATTTCAACCAATAGTAAGGATACTATCAGGATCGTTCAGAAAATTTGGTGGTGGTTCAAATCATTAAGAAAACAAACCTTATTTGTAAAGCACTCCCAAGTAACAAACTTAGTTTTATTCAGGCCGTATAGCTCTTCTTCCGGCTTTGTTGATAAAACTACATTCAAAACTGTTTCGTCCACCAACACCTCCTCTAAATTGGCATCACTGGATTTGTTTACACTACCTTTGTCTTGGGGCTCATGTATATTTTTTGCTTTTTCAAGTGCATAACGAATCAGTAAATCGAAAGTGAGTGAAAAACTTATAGTTGAAGCAATACCGGTGACAAAAGTTAAGTGTATCAGGTAAAATCCAGTGTAAAAAGGTATTTATCCTTTATTAACTGTGTGCCATATAGAAAAGTGAAAAAGAAAAGAAATTAAAACGCGGCAAGTAAGAGAAGGCATTAAAAGCTTGAATAAACTTTTATTCAACTTGGTTTGAATAAGACCTCATTGCAAACTTGGATGCAAGTTTGGCTTGCGAACTTGCATGAGGAGCTTTCGAACTTACATGGGAAGCTTTCAAACTTGCTTAAAAGCTAGCGCATAAATATTGTTGCGTGAAAGTAATATAATACCAGTGATGCTAGTTTCACTGAAACCGAAGTGATATCGAAACTAATAACCGCAAATATAAAACTATTTTCAAAAATTTTTAAAAAATTGAAAAACATAAAAAAAAAAGAAAAAGGAAAATTTAGGATGAGTTTGCTTTTATTTAAATCGAGGTCAATCGGCAAAAATGTTAAAGAGTGGAATAATCATTAACGGTTTTCCAAAACTCGAAATTTTGACAGTGCAGCTCGATGCTCTGCAAGAAGCTCCTCTACAAAAAGTAGAGGAGCAAAGACATGACGTAAAATCTAAGTTTACAAAATGTAGCTACAGGCAAGGTGATTTATCTCTTGAATGCAAGGATCAAATTACAGCAAACTGGCTAAAAGGTGTAACTTGGTATTTTACTCCATACGGAAATGCCGAGCTTATTGCTCTGACCATTAAAAACATTGATGGGTCTATCGCTCCCCGCACAAGCAAGAAAGAGCGTGCCACCCTTAGAAATGAAACCAACTAAGTTCCTGCAGGTGAACCTCCATCATGCAAAAGGAGCATCTGCTGTCATGAGTCGGAGGTTTAGAAAAGAGGGGCTGGGCGTGGTACTAATTCAAGAGCCATGGACTAATAAAGGAAAAATACTGGGTATTCAAACTCAGGACTGTAAGTTATTCTATGATGAAAATCAGAGTACGCCAAGAACTGCTGTTTTGGTTGATAAAACACTGAATTGCTATCCCATTACAGAATTCTTCAAACGGGACATTGTTGCGGTCATGGTTGAGGTGCCTACCACCAGAGGAAAAACTGAGGTCATAGTGGCTTCAGCCTATTTTTCCAGGTGATGCTCCTGAGGTGCCTCCTCCTGAGATCGACTCATTTGTCAAGTACTGCAGAGCAAATAATAAGTCATTCATAATTGGCTGTGATGCCAACGCACATCATACCGTGTGGGGTAGTACGGATATCAACAGTCGAGGGGAGTGCTTATTTGAATATCTCTCTTCAAACAATATCGACATATGCAATAAGGGAAACGAACCTACCTTTTCAAATGCTATCAGACAAGAAGTCTTGGATTTGACATTGTGCAATAGTGCAATTTATGAACGTATTTCAAAGTGGGAAGTCTCTGAGGAAACGTCATTGTCGGATCATAGACACATTGTGTTCGAATGGAGTGGTGGAAATAGGTCAACTTCTACATTTAGAAATCCGAGGAAAACAAACTGGGATCAATATGCACAACATTTAAACTCGGAGTTATTTACAGAAGGTGGAAAGATTGATTCAGTTCAGAAATTGGAATCATTTTCCCAAAAGGTAAATGACACGATTTTAAATTCTTTCCATATTAGTTGTCCTATCAAAGAATCATCCTCTAACAGGGATGTTCCGTGGTGGAACTCTAAGTTGGAACGTCTGCGTAAAACATCTCGTAGGTTGTTTAATAAAGCGAAAAGAACCTCAGATTGGACTCCCTATAGGAATGCCCTTACTGAGTACAATAAAGAAATTAGAAAATCTAAACGAAGATCCTGGGTTCTAACGTGTGAAAACATAAGCAATAGTCCAGAAGTCGCAAGACTTCAGAGGGCTCTTGCAAAGGATCATACGATTGAACTTGGGAATCTGAAAATGAGGATGGAGTTTTTACAAAAACTCCTAGTGAAACGTTAAAGCTGATTATGGAAACACATTTTCCTGGATCAGTTTTGTGTGTAGATCCAATCAGGGATGGATCACTTGAAGGTGAAAAAAGTTCTACAAGGACATCTCAAAAGTCTGTTAGAGCGAAAATTGCTGCAAATGACTTGGCTGACAAAATATTTAAGAAAGCCAGGGTAGAAAATGCGTTGAGATCTTTACAGCCTTACAAATCTGCAGGAACGGACGGGATATTTCCAGCATTACTTCAAAATGGCGAAGCAGTGTTGATCTCGCCATTAATTGAGATTTTTAAGGCAAGATTAAGACTCAACCATATTCCAACTTCATGGACACAAGTAAAAGTTATCTTCATACCTAAAGTAGGAAAGCGAGACAAGACGCATCCTAAATCATACAGACCCATTAGTCTTTCATCAGTCCTATTAAAGACTATGGAAAAAGTTTTGAATGATTATATCAATTCAAATTACATGAACAAGCATCCACTATCTGAGTTCCAGTTTGCTTACCAGTCTGGTAAGTCAACAGTTACGGCACTGCATAGTGTGGTTTCAAAAGTAGAAAAAGCTCTATCGGTAAAAGAAATAGCACTTTGTTCTTTCTTAGATATTGAAGGAGCTTTCGACAACGCTTCCTATTCATCTATGGCTCGTGCCATGAAGAAAAGGAACTTTGACATGAACATAATTAACTGGGTTCATACCATGCTTGCAAAAAGAGAAATCACTTCAGAGCTGGGAAGTTCGTCTATTACAATACGGGCAACGAAAGGTTGTCCCCAAGGAGGAGTCCTCTCACCACTTATGTGGTCCTTAGTTGTAGACGAGCTTCTAAGAAGCTTAGAGGAAAAAGGTTTCGAGGTTGTAGGTTTTGCAGACGATATAGTCATTATAGTGAGGGGAAAATTTGACAACATCATTTCAGAAAAGAATGCAATGGGCCCTAAAATTTACCCAGTCTTGGTGTATCAAGGAGGGCCTTAGCATTAATCCAGCAAAAGTAGTAATTGTACCTTTCACTAGGAAAAGGAAGTTTAGTCTAAAAGCGTTCCAGCTAGGAGGATTAAAGATCCATCTTAGTGAACAGGTTAAATACTTAGGAGTGATACTGGATGCCAAACTGAACTGGAATGCTCACCTTGAGTGTGTGATCGGTAAGGCAACCAGTGCTTTCTGGATTTGTTCAAAAACATTTGGCAGAAAATGGGGTCTAAGACCAAAAATGATAATGTGGATTTATACATCCATAATACGTCCTAAAATATCGTACGCTTCTCTTGTGTGGTGGCCAAAAACAAAAGAGGCTACTGCACAGAAAAAAGCTTACAAAACTTCAACGGCTAGTATCCATTGCTATAACGGGAGCGATGCGCAGCACTCCATCAAATGCGTTGAATGCAATGCTAAATCTGCTGCCTTTGCACGAATACGTGCAACTAGAAGCGGAAAAGAGTATGCTTAGACTTAAACGGTTGAAAACTTTCATGTCTGGTGATTTAGTCGGTCACCTGAGCATTTCACAAAGCTTTCAAAATGGGCCAGTGATGTACATGAATGGAGACTGGATGAAACCTGTGGAAAACCATGACATTCCTTACAACATATGTGAAACGTCACGTATAGATTGGGAAGTCGGAGGTCCCACTGTTCGTCATGGCTCCATAAAATTCTTCACAGATGGCTCAAAAATTGGAACAAAAACGGGAGCAGGAATCTTCGGCCCTGGGGTAGAAATGTCAGTGGCGATGGGAAACTATCCAACGGTTTTCCAAGCGGAGATCTTTGCTATAATAAAATGTGTTAACGTTTGTCTGAAGAGAAAATATAGATATGCAAATATTTGTATATTTACAGACAGCCAAGCGGCACTCAAAGCGTTAAGTAATTATAAATGTACATCCAAACTTGTCTGGGAATGCATTCTTTCATTGCGAAAGGTGTGCCAAGAGAACTCGGTGAATTTATTCTGGGTTCCGGGACACTGTGGCATTGAAGGTAATGAAAGGGCAGACGAGCTTGCTAAACAAGGTTCAAATGCACAGTTTATTGGCCCAGAACCATTCTGCGGTATATCATACTGTGCCATAAAAATGGAATTAAAATCTTGGGAAGAGCAAAGGGTGATGACCAATTGGTTAGTCACCACAAAGTGTTCTCAAGCAAAAGGTTTATAATTCCAAATGTTGCAATTAGTAAAAAGCTTCTGGAGCTCAATAAGAGAGTTCTTTGTACCTATACTGGCCTAGTAACCGGACATTGCCCGAGTAGATATCATTTGAAAAACATTGGCCAGGTTCAGAATGATATCTGTCGTTTCTGTAACATGGAACGTGAAACCTCGGAACATCTGCTTTGCAGTTGTGATGCTGTGTACAAGAGCAGACTTAAATTTCTGTACAGTGGCTATATGCAACCTAAAGAAATTTGGACTGCAATTCCTGGGAAGGTGGTGGGTTTTATAAACTCAATTTTGCCTGACTGGGAGACGCGTCTTAGGCTGGTCACTTGACAAATGGTGATCTAGCTTTAAGATGCGAATTAGTATAGTAAACAGGGGTATATCACAAAAGTTCAACTCAGTGGACGCTGTGATTCTACGCCCCAACAAAAAAAAAAAAAAAACACCTCCTCTTTGCATCTTTAAAGCCGAAATGTGTACCAAGTGGCCCACTTTATAGACGGTTGTGAAAACAAATAAAGAAAACCTGTATAAGACCATACAGATTTTGAAAATGTTCTAGTGAAAGATGTTATGACCAATTGAGAACCTTCATAAAACCTATTGGCTGCCATCAAAACCAGCATAGGGCGAAATGGCCACAGCTGTCAAACTTCACGGTGATATCGTGGTTGGTTTTTGTTGTTCTGCTTTGTTCGATTTGGTGCTCTTCTGATTCATTTATCCGTAAATAATATCTAAGAAAAAAGTTTTAGTATTCCGGGAACTTTGTTTGACAGCAAAATATCCAAAACAATTTTTTTTATAGCTTCTAAAGCTCCAAATCATATGCGCATTGAATGTTATGGTGAATATTGACACGATAAGTGCCGAAAATAAATGCGCCTCGGAGATTATGCGAGTTTACATCAACAAAATCAAAATTGAAACCAATATATTCGATAAATTAATCATGAATTTCCTGAAAATTTATGGAATTCAATAAGGTTATCAAAAAGAATGCCAAAATTGGTCTCTGATCCACAGTGCATTTAAATTACTCATAAAATTTGGTGTATTTGTTTTCCACATTCAAATTATTTCACATATTTCAATATGGCGAATGGAAGAAGTCACAGTTTTGCCAAAAAGCCAATTTATCTTCGCAATGGCTACTATAAAACTATTTGGTCATTTGGTGACTATCCTTAATGCCAATCTACCGTTTAAAGCATTTACTGGCGGCTAAATGGTTCTAAAATGCTTTTTCAACTGATCATAATTTGAATGCTTTTTCAACTGATCATAATTTTTCAGGCGGTCTACAAAAGCAAAAACACGCTGAAAGACATTCTATGTGCCCTCAAAGATAAGATTCCGAAGGACGAAATGTCGGGTATTTATGAAATCCCGTGTAAAAATTGCCCGGCGGTGTACATTGGTCAAACCCGCCGAAAATTTAAAGTCCGCTTGAGGGAACATAGAAACGCCGTTGATAACGAAAGGACCAATGAGTCAAGCATAGCAGCACACTCTACCGGATCAGATCACAGAATAGATTGGGATCATGCGAAACTTAAAAAGTGCGTGAGAAAGGTTTCCCACCTGAATGCCTGGGAATCCATGTACATCGCCACCGCTGAGCAGCCGCTGATGAACGAGGACGAAGCTCCTATAGCTTCGTCTCTTTTCCACTTGACGAAACGACAAATCAAATAGATCCATTAGATCCAGGAAAACATGATTTTCCCGTAGTTCTAATGTCTAATGCAATATCCCCTGTTCCCTGGAGTTAATGATCGTTCTGTCCAAACCCTTCCTTAAGGCGTACCAACTCATCCACCATGTAGACTTTTCTATAATTAACCGATAGCTACCTGTTGGACATCACCCTCCTGGACATTTCATCAGACAGTGGAGGACGTTGACGTCGGCTGCAACAAGAGATTCATTCAACTTTTATCGTTCATTCATTTGACAACTGTAAATTGTCCGTATATCTCACCTGACGACGCACAAAGACCCGCAGACCGTTCTTACCGCCCTGAAGAAAGCAAGAATCGTCGTCATTGCCCACTTTATCAGCAACAGTTTGCTGAATCACCCCTCTAGGCAATTCAACAGGCAATTGTTAACGAACCACGCCCCCGCCGCTCGTCAACAGGTGAATCGAATCTAATCACTGAAGCAACATTCAACGATCGGCTCGTACCCCCTCCCCCACGCCTCCCCTTACCTTCAATAACCCAGTTGAGCATGCATTACGGTTTTGGTTGACAAACACGTGCAATTAGTGCGTTTTGTGATAATACTTTTGACCCGAGTCGGAAAAGTTATCAGAAAATGTTTCATTCTTGGTACCGGTTTATTAATCCTCAAACTTCAGAAAGGAAAGCAGCTACATTTTCTAACATTGTCACACTTGCCACGCATACCAAACGATTCACAGTGGAAAACGCACGGTTGTATAAGTATCTTGCTGAATCTAGGAGCACACAACGCACGTTTGCTTCGGAAATGGGATTGGTGAAGATCAAAGTCCAGTTCCGAGGGATGTAGAACTGCAAAAAGTAAAGGTAATTAGTATGATTTTAATTTGCGTTTCGTTATCAACGGCACCACTCACGTTCTTTGTCATCGTTAGACATTGACTGCGATTCTGGTTGTGATGGCAATCCCTGAGAAAGAGCAAAAATGGCCGACAAAAGGAGCAGCCACATGGCGACCGATTTGAATGACTGCATTCTAGCAACTACTCTTAAAGCGAATGCTGAAACTATTGAACACTCGTCTGCTTTTTATATCACTGGACTTCAGAGAGCAAACATTTCAATGATCAGTACTATCACTATCGATCAACAAGGAAACCGGGGGTAAACGGACATAATTTACGCGGCAAGACAACTCATCGAGCCACCCTTATCTTTTCATTCATTGACTTTGTTCCAGAATCTAATTGAGTAGTCCAAATGCGATTTCGAATTGATTATCTTCGAGCAGATAATCTGGCGACCTTCACCCTATTCCCATGTCTGCCTTCATAGGGGAATCACAAAAACATGTTTATACTCTAAGAAGCACGCCAACGACGTTCTAAGGAATGTATTCAGATGTGTGTTTTTGAACCGCACCGATTTAACTGAAAAGTTTGGCACCGCGGGATTCCCACTGTCCGGAAAGGGATCAGCCCGACCGACGTGAGGCGAATTAATACTTAAATTTCTTTGTCACCGTTGACATATAGATTTGTGTACAAATTGAATGCTGAATGGTTACTACGATGTCGTAAATTTTCATCTAGTTTGAATGCTCTTGCACTCGAAAATTTACTGAAAAGTATTAAGGTGAAGGTTTCTAGCATTTTAACGTTTTTTCGAAGTGGCGATACAAATCGGCCATGATGATGGACACCATCAAAAACGAAATTTACCTCAAGAACTCACAGTACACTATCAATCGGGTTTGTGGAAACCACCAAAACAAATGACCACGTGACTCTGGAAGTCAACTATCGTTGGACCAATTTGCCAATAAATCCACAAGTGCGCATCCCATGCCAGTACACGAGGAATTCAAATATTCACCACCATAATTAGACCACCCCCGATTGCTAACAATCAATTAAGCTGAGAAAGCCACGTCACACGTTTTGCTTTCTTTCCCATTTTCCATCGGTCGGCAAACGTTCCAGAGCAAACCAGAAGAGTGGAAAGCTATTTATTAAATATTCAAAGGCACACACTAAAGAAAGTCGCCTGTTCTCACCACCCCTCCTTTAGAGCAGGAAGAGAAAAGTTTTACCACAATTATTAAAGTGGAAGAAGCGGTCAGAAAACCTTAGATTACAAAGTAAGACAAAGTATCAAAGTTGAACACAAATGATTGACAACTTGTTGCTGGCGGACATGGTTAATGTAGTTGAAAATTCCAGCGAGAAAAAAAAAGACAATCAACAATGAAAGCAATGATTGCGTTTGGAATAACTTGGTCTTTTTCAGCAAGAATAATATTCGAAACAACCTCACTGAACGCATTTGGTTAAGAATCGTTGATTTCGGATGGCAATTCTAATCTATTCTTATCTCACACTAACGCAGCCGATTCTTGAGAGCATCCTGGAAAATGATGGTTTCTTGAATGCATCATTTTTCTTGTCATCGGCCAGGTCAACTGCGTAGTATGTGCCGCAGAGAGGATTTCAGGAAATATATCCAAATATTACAGAAAGATCTAAAATCGCTCTACAACTCTGATTCAAGGGAAGGAAGAAAGCGTGGAACTCCCATACCAAACGCTACCATGTAAAGTTAAACCATGTGACAATTTGTGCTAAGGAGTGTATCGAAAAGTAGTTATAAACATTCGATGCGTTATTACGCATAAACTACTGTATATATTTTTAGCGTGTAAGCGCCATTTGCTTTGTTTACATGTCAAAAATGATTATTCGGTTCATTCATTTCCGTTGATAAAGTTGTATTCAAAATGTCGCGAATTGAATTTGAGACTAAAAAGAAAATTCTGCACACTTGGTGCACGAAAAGGTGTTGCCTACAGCCAGATTGCGAAAAGAGTAAATGTTCACCCGGCAAGTGTAAAACGCATCATCGAAAAGTTTGGTAAGGAGTGCTCCCTCAAGGATTTACCAAGAAGTGGCCGGAAACCCGGCTCCAGCAACCCCGATTTGGACCAAAAAGTTGTGGATTATATTCAACGGAACAAATCTGCCTCTACTCGCGATCTAGCTAAAGTTCAGGACCAGCATCGGAATGATTCAACGAATCAAGCGCAGGAATGACTTGAAGACGTACAAAAAGCAGAAAGTGCCCAAACAAACTCCGGAACAAAAGTCTCGTGCCAAAACCAGGGCTCGAAAGCTGTACAGCTGCATTTTGGACAATGTCAGACCAGTGCATTTTGATGGATGACGAAACATACGTTAAAGAAGATTCAAGAACGCTACCGGGGCCGCAGTTTTATACTAAATCTGTTGAGGAACGTGTGCCAACCGCAGATACGACTGTTGCGATGGAGAAATTCGGTCGAAGGTGCTCATTTGGCAACTATTTGCACATGTGGCTTGCGTTCTTCAATTTTCTATACAAAAGGAACTATAAATGCTGAGATTTATCAAAAGGAATGTTTGAAGAACAGGTTGCTACCATTGTATAAAGCGCCAGTCCCCTCCTCTCTTCTGGCCAGATTTGGCATCGGCACATTACGCCAAATCCACTCTACAGTGGCTGACGGAGAATAACATCAAGTTCGTAGAAAAAGACATCAACCCGCAAACTGTCCCCAGTTGCGACCGATCGAACGCTATTGGGCAATAGTCAAGCGTATATTTAGAAAGGATGGTACAGTGTCCCAAAACATGACCGATTTTAAGAAAAATTGGGCAGCGGCATCCAGGAAGTGCACAAGGTCACTGTGCAGAATTTGATGGCAGGTGTCAAATCAAAGTACGGGCATTCTACAGAAATGAACATGATGACTAGTTTTCCGTTTGGATCTTTTGTAAACATGTTAAGCTATAATAAACTGAAATAGTATGTTAATTTTAACCATGTTTTCTGCCATATCTTTATTTTGAGTTTATAACTACTTTTGAACCTCACTCTTATATTGTTGGGAGCATAGATGCTAGAGATCAGACTTATGCTCCTTTGCCACATACGGAGAACTTCTAGCATTTGAACCAAAAGCCTGGCAATAATTGCCAAGGTATTAGCGGCTTATCTCGCTCACTGAAATTGTAAATGAGATTGAAATATAAAATTTTCTTCATAATACATATACTTTGTTGTTATAAAATAGTCTAAGAATACAGTATACACTGAGATTCTCTCTCTCTCTCTCTCTCTCTCTCTCTCTCTCTCTCTCTCTCTAATAAGAGAGAGACAGATTTAAACCGTCTTCAACCAACGGTGGCACACACTTCACACATTACATTATACAACGGACAACACAACGCTCGGAAAACCAGCAGATAAGGGACATTTTCAAGTTCCACCGGCTAGAGCAGGAGTCGAGCCTTCACTTTGTGACAATCCGCCTGAACGACGGATGGATTATCTTCTCTACGCTTACCAAAAGTACTTTACAATACCCGTCGAAGTTTGACAACAAGATTCAACAATTCTAGGCTTGTTCTGGAATTAAAAAAAATAAAAAGGATTTTAAAAACCTTAGGTTTTCCACAAAAACAACCATGGTAAAATCTAGCGGGAACTGTCATTTGTCGAAATATTTACTTTACAGTCGTGTTGGATATTTGTATAGGATAACCACCGAGTTTGTTCACAGTTTGCACAGAAAATGTACTTCTCCTCCACGATCCTCTCACCCACACTGAAAATTAAATTTTGATTTTATTACGAAATCGATCTATTCGTTGTATTCGTTGTAAATAGATTTGTACTTTTCAAGAAGCTACCTTCGTACTCAATGCAACACGCGTAACTGTCTAAAACACGAAGCATTTATTGACACAGAAAGAACATTGTGCATTGTACGAAAACAATATAAACTACTACGAATATTTTGTTATCAATAAAAAAGAAACACTGGTGGTTGCATGATTGACTGACAGATCTTCTATTTCGACTCAGTATGTAATCAAAAAAAAAAATATATAATTTCAGCACCCCCGAGGAGCAATACCAACATGTATGAGTACGATTGAAGAGAAGCAGCAATTGGTTGATCTTCATGAAATTCATTTCGTGCACTGTACAAAGAGGTGTAATGATAGCATTTCACCAAATGACAAAATCCATGTTTACGAAACGAGTGAAAGCTAATTTACGAAAATAAATTTTCAGTGTATATATTGATAAAGCAACACCGAAAAAACACCGTTTTTCTCACATAGAAACAGAAAAACACCTTTGAGGTAGCTAACGAATCTTCCGGTCCACCTCTAATTATCTTATTATAAGTTACTAGATAGGTCTGCACAGATTTCCTGTGAATATCCAAAATTTGGATGACGTCTGTACAGTGTTGGAAAAATCATTTTCAAAAAACGTTCACTCTTTACTCAGTGGAATGATATATCATCGAGGAACTTCGCACTCAAAAATTCGCAAACGATGGATCCAAAGTTCATGAAAGCGCAGAGTGAGTAAACGTTCAGTTCTCATCGCGAAAGATCTTTTGTTCTCTCACAGATATTTCACTCGTAAGGAGTGTATCGAAAAGTAGTTATAAACTTCCAAATAATAAAATAGGCATGAAAACATGGTTAAAATTAACATACTATTTCAGTTTATTATAGCTTAACATGTTTACAAAAGATCCAAACGGAAAAACTAGTCATCATGTTCATTTCTGTAGAATGCCCGTACCTTTGATTTGACACCTGCCATCAAATTCTGCACAGTGACCTTTGTGCACTTCCTGGATGCCGCTGCCCAATTTTTCTTAAAATCGGTCATGTTTTGGGACACTGTACCATCCTTCTTAAATATACGCTTGACTATTGCCCAATAGCGTTCGATCGGTCGCAACTGGGGACAGTTTGGTGGGTTGATGTCTTTTTCTACGAACTTGATGTTATTCTCCGTCAGCCACTGTAGAGTGGATTTGGCGTAATGTGCCGATGCCAAATCTGGCCAGAAGAGAGGAGGGACTGGTGCTTTCTATACAATGGTAGCAACCTGTTCTTCAAACATTCCTTTTGATAAATCTCAGCATTTATAGTTCCTTTTGTATAGAAAATTGAAGAACGCAAGCCACATGTGCAAATAGCTTGCCAAATGAGCACCTTCTGACCGAATTTCTCCATCGCAACAGTCGTATCTGCGGTTGGCACACGTTCCCCAACAGATTTAGTATAAAACTGCGGCCCCGGTAGCGTTCTTGAATCTTCTTTAACGTATGTTTCGTCATCCATCAAAATGCACTGGTCGACATTGTCCAAAATGCAGCTGTACAGCTTTCGAGCCCTGGTTTTGGCACGAGACTTTTGTTCCGGAGTTTGTTTGGGCACTTTCTGCTTTTTGTACGTCTTCAAGTCATTCCTGCGCTTGATTCGTTGAATCATTCCGATGCTGGTCCTGAACTTCTTGGCTAGATCGCGAGTAGAGGCAGATTTGTTCCGTTGAATATAATCCACAACTTTTTGGTCCAAATCGGGGTTGCTGGAGCCGGGTTTCCGGCCACTTCTTGGTAAATCCTTGAGGGAGCACTCCTTACCAAACTTTTCGATGATGCGTTTACACTTGCCGGGTGAACATTTACTCTTTTCGCAATCTGGTTGTAAGTAACACCCTTTTCGGTGCACCAAGTGTGCAGAATTTTCTTTTTAGTCTCAAATTCAATTCGCGACATTTTGAATACAACTTTATCAACGGAAATGAATGAACCGAATAATCATTTTTGACATGTAAACAAAGCAAATGGCGCTTACACGCTAAAAATATATACAGTAGTTTATGCGTAATAACGCATCGAATGTTTATAACTACTTTTCGATACACTCCTTATTCGAGATCCGATCCAACCAAATATCTCCTCGGCTTTGTTCTTTTTCGCTAGCGAGTTTGTGTAGGCAATTTTCACGTGAGTTGAGATGTTTGTTTTTTAAGTATTGTACCGCCGCAAAAGTCGAGTGGTAGGAAACTTCTGCTGAAATGGCGTGACGCATCGAGGACAAATTCAATACAAACCTCCCCTGCCACACAGTCATCATGCGGGATGTCATTTATGCGAGATATCTTTTTGTCTAGATTTCATTTCCATGAAATGCGCAGTGTGCTTTTCAAGAATGAATGTTGTGTAAAGATATAAAGTAAAAAAAAAAGATCTGATTTTATTCGTATCCTCGCGTCGGTGACTCGAGTAGAAAAAGCTCGCGATGTTTCATTCTCTCATCCCAGAGAGTTTGTCGGGGCCGATCCGGTCGTCAAAGGTTGAACACAATTGCTTCCCTGCACGCTTGCGACAAAAACGAACACGTCCTGACACGTCAGGATAGGAGATGGTGTCGCTCAAGCAGGTAGCCGTCGGGGTGGGTGAATGTTCTTCTCTGGCACTTGTGGAAAGCGAATTAACTCTCTTGCCCTGAAAAGGGCGGATTGGGTTCCACAAGTCCGTCAAAGCAACAACTCGATTGCCGGCAGACTGTACATACCGGCAGGACTGGATCGCTCCTTCTCGGGTGGACAGCAACAACGACGCCTCGGATGGAAGGATGGTTAAAGGAAAGACTAGCCACTATTGCTTTCTCCAAATATTTTTATTCCTCTTCGTTGTTTACACTTTGAATAACGACATAAAACTGAACAAAATTCTTTGTGGCTGTGCCATTTTTATACCTAAAACTATTGCGTTGAAACCGGCTTTCCGGCACCTAAGCACCGCCTCTCGTCATCTTCATTGGTTGTTGGTTGTTGGTGGGCACGCATGGAAAGCATGCACGATGAAAAAGTGTCGATCACGTGAGTCACTACCTACCGCTACCTACGCCAATGCATGATGAAAAATCACAAATTGATCACGTGGCGGCTAATGGCTGCTATTGTTGTCGTTCGCGTTTGGGCGTGAACAGAGTTCACTCAAGAAATGTTGACGTGTGAAACTAGCAACGATAAGTTCCCAAGTGAAAAGGTAGCGCACGATGAACTGATATTTTTGTATTTTTGTGAGAATTCCATCACTGCGTCTGTATTGAGTTAGCTCAAATAATATTATTCCATGCAATGTATCACAAAAAACAGCGATTGATTGATCGGATTGGAGATAATGATATCATTGAGTATAGGATCAAGTCTCCCCCGGTTGATGCTAAACCAATGAGCCTGGACATCAATAGAAACATAAAGTTGTCAGAAGGCACTAAATGCATCTACACACTCTTACTTTTACCAAATCCCAAAATCGCCATTTTAAATCGATCCGCATAGTTTGTTTTTAAGAAGCTTCTATAGGGTTGGTACAGTAGTAAAAATTGAAAATTTACAAAAAAAAAGTTTGCTTCGAGCATCGGATGTGAATGGTTGTGTCGATGCTTTATTACCCACTATTTTGGTATATGGCGCGTTTCGTATTGCTTCGTTTATCTATAATTCGGTGTGAGTAATCGAGTGAGCACAAAAAAATAAACAACAAAACTGCTTCCTGGTGAGATGTAGGAATTCGCCGAGATGGTGGTCCGGTGGTAGGGAACATAATTAATAGTGATTCATAATATTGGTTTGCCATGCTACTATCCCATTTTGTGATTGGCTCCAAGAGAACTATTTGTATAAATAGGTTCAAATCAGAAATAGGTAGAAATATTTAAAAAAAAATAGAGGTGGCTTACATCTAGGATATCACCGCAAGTTTAACATAAGATCGCGTTGGTGTTTCCCATCTTATGAAATTTCCTTCCCTTATTTGACCTGCATTCGGGCGAGGCAGGCGCTGCTTATTGCATTAGTTTAAGATCACCAATTTTTTTCACATTGAGAATGTATGCTAGTCCCAAGCATCATCAGTTGGTTCTCTATCTAATTACAGCTCATCTGGCAGCAACGGATTAGCAGCCTCGGGTGGTCAATCATGTTTATTGACATACTCATGCTCATAGCAACAGATGTCTCGGATACTGGGATATAAGTCGTTTCGTCTCGCCCGTACAATACCATATGTTAGAAAAAATTTAATCTTTACTGTTTATAAAAAAATCTCATGGATGTCCACTTTTTGCACTTTTTTGCTACATCTTGTCACAAGATCGAGGCAACTTCCCGCTTTTTCATTCATAAACACTAAAATTATAAAAATTGAAACAAAATTTAGGGGGGGGGGCAACGGTTCCCCTCTGCCCCCCTCAGGCTACGCCAATGGTGTGCGGTGCTCGAAGCGAAACACGAAAATTTTTCTCTTGTCATTTTTCTCCGGTGAATTTTTATTTTTATGTGATTTTTGTTTAACAGTCTTGGTCGTGGAGTGTTCCTGGCGTGTGCTGCCGTTAGTGGCTTTCGAAATCCGTAAAAAATGTCAAAAAAAAAACGAACAAAAAAATCTTCTACTTTGCAAAGCTTCAGTCACACTAGGAGCAGTGTTGAGCAGTGTGACACAGGAGCTTAGTGTTCAGTCCAATTGGAGAAAGCACCTCAAATGCAGTTATCCGGAGGGTGGACAAACCGGATCAGGATGCTCAATTCAATAGCCAGAGCTATGGATTTTTGGAAAATCCGGGTGAGCTCTTTCCTTTTTATTACTTGGGCTTCATTTTTACAAGTAGAATCTGTGTATGCGGGAAATGCTTTTGGTAAGAATTAAGATCAAATCCGTATAGTGTTTTCAGCTGCGTTTTTTCTTTGAATTTCATAAGGATTAATATTATTAATAGTTGTTGCCAACGTCAGGTGAGAAGGCTATTAGTTCTACTAAATTCTTTAGTTGCGAGTTTCGGTAGTGAATGAAGTTTTGCTGTAGAAACCTTGCAAGTAGAAGAGCAGAAGAAGAATTTGTGTGTCTTTAAGGATTGTGGCTACAATTTCGAAATATGTTTGGTCAAATGGAAGGCTCGTAAGTAGGACCTAGTGCAGCTTATTACGTGAAACAGCTGCGGGAATTTATGACCTACATCAATTATAATTGAATCTTATTATGAATCATATTTATGATCACTTTTACTAAATACGATCAGGGCATCGTCCGCTGGCTATTGCCGCGGGTATTGTGGGTTTCCCAGGTACCCGGTTCAAGCTTTAGTTGGTGACGGTAGCTCTCCTTGACCTTATATTCCTGAGTTGTAAGTGTGAATAAGGGCGTCTATGTCATGTTTTGCTGTACCTGTTGTGGACTCCCAGTACCTCCCATTTCCCCAAAAGCTTTGAGGATAACTTATCTTGCCTCAAAAGTTCTCCTTTTTATTGTTTTGGCATCCACAACAAAAAGGGCACCATTGCAGAACATATGATTAATCAAATTATTCGCACTTCTACTCGCCCAACGCCTCCGGTGGGGCGAGGGATAGAAGATGACACACACACACACGCACACGCACACGCACACACACACATACACACATACACACATACACACATGCACACGGACATCGCCTTTCAAAATAGCTCTGGCCGCTCAATTTTAACTTTTCAATTTCACAGCCTGCCGTGCTCTAAAGGAACTCCTTATACTTTCTCTCCATATCTTTGAATTTAGCAGAAATTGTTGTCCACTCCTAGGGCCAAATGTTGTTGAGAAGATATTTCCTTTAAAAACATTCTAATTACGAAATTTATGCTTGGAGTAATAAAAACATAATTAGTAGAACGTAACGGAGATTGTTTTTAAAGAGAAGCCTTAATGATGAGACAAAGTTGCCCCCACAAATAGACCCAAAATTGTGTTTATGGACTGACATAACATTCATACCTGTCTAAAAAATTCGTCTTTAAAGTTTTTTTTTTCACATTTCATTGTTCAGAACAACGAACGGCTTATTAAGCTCATCTAATTAAATGTAAAGTTAGTTGGATATTGTTTCCAGCTCAATTACTTTAGCAGTTACAATTAAAAATGTAATGGACCACTACATATTAAACAAAGTCAAGAGACATATACCTTATATTCGAATGTTAACAGATGCGACTTATTAATTTGTTGTCACTGATCTGATAATATTCAACAAAAACTAAGTTAATTTCACGAGCACGATATGATTCTTATTAAGTACTAAAATGCGTTTCACGACGTAAATAATTCCAGAAAAGTTCACAGTGCCTTCATTCCACACCAATCACAAAACCCGTCCTTTTTCGAACGGTGACCAAATCCATTCCCTTGCCATCTATCGCACCGACCACCGACGCAGTAGCCATCGCAGGGAGAAGGTGGTTGTTTTACATGTCATTAATAAAATCACCAACCCCTTTTATTTTTTTTCTCCCCACCCGATAACAAACGCAGTCCTGTTAAAAAGGGGGTTTCCTCGCCGCCCTAATCCAAACAGTGCCCACCAGTGACGAAGAAACTGACGTGGTGCTCTGCGAGAGGCGGCTCGGTCTAGTCATCCTACTGCCTTGCTTGACTACGGGAGTACAGGACATCGTCAGTTATCAAAGCATGCTTGGATTGGGAAGAAGTTGCTTCACAGTGGCAGATCGCGAAAAAAAAGCCTTTATTAGTATTTATAAATCGTGAACTAAACCAAAACCAAGCCCCGGATTGAGCGCGCGCGGAAGCACTGAAATCACACTGCGGCCAGAAGTTATCAGCTGAACATTATCGCACCACAATTGTGGCAGTAAAGGATTGTACAATTCGGTTCTGGTCAGTTATAGAACGGGAGTCGCGTGCTGTGGTTGTGCTTTTTTCTACCCCAACCAAAGATACACTGGTTTGGTTTTATGACAGCGATGTGGAGCTGTTGCTACTGTTGTTGATGTTGTTGTTGGTGTAAAGCGATGAATCAAACGAGTTAATGTGTACTGTAACCACACTTTTTCTGGTGAAACGTGACTCAAAACAAACGGATGACCGATGATGATTAATGTTTCTTTCTAATCGAATCAGCCATGGTCGTGTATCCCAGCTGTCGCAGTTTATGCCATCGATACCAACAAGAAACCGAAGAAGGTGAGATTGCTTTTAATTGCTTAGCGGTGATTGTCAACCAAACATTTATGAGGTTTTCGGCACATGGTGTACATTGATTTTTGTTCGGCAAACGTTTAGAACGTACGCGCACGGTTATGTTTGTAATAGTTTCGATTGTAGTACCATTTGAAAATAGGAAGTTGATCAGCCGGGGGAGTTTTATGACTGAGGTCATCCTTTGATAGGGTAAGGGGATGTAATGTTAGCCTAGCTCCTCCATTCGGCCTATGTATCAAATGTGTCATTTATTTTGCGATAATCAACAAAATCATGTTGCTATTAGGATAACCGATGTAATCCGAAGCAATTGAGACAATATTAATCAACTAATAGTAGTTCACTTTCGTGTAATTTTCGATTTCTTGAAGTTTTGGGGCATCATGATTTCACTGGTTAAGCTGAGCAGAGGAACTACACGATCTTCAAGTGATCTAAATTTGGCTTAATTGAATCGAAAAAGCAAGTAATGCAGTCTGGATGTGCAGAAAATAGTTACACGTTACAAACTAATTGTTCACATAGCTAAAATAAAAATGATTTTACAAGAAAATCGTAGACCCAATGTTGGGGACATATTTTTTTGTATGTTCCCAATTATGGCCTGTTGTATCAATAACGTAGTAAAAAGGTTGTTATTGGTAAAATTTAAAGCGGAAATGCATGAGTTTTCGGTTATTTATAGTCAATTGGCTGATCTAAACACAAACCGAAGGAACAAAATCATTGTATAGTGAATTATAATGTTTTCATTATTGAATGGCTGATAAATCATACGTGAACATCACTTAAGTGTTTCAAAGCAGTTTTCCTTTAGTTTGTTTTGTGAAATTTGTGTTGAGTAAAGCGAATACAGCTGGCAATGCCTTAATTCATAAAATTAGAAAAAAAAAACCGTACAAAGACTGCATTTAGTAATAAATGCATCGAATGGGACCAAGTTGCATCCATGAATAGACCCAATTTGGCGCTTATAGACCGACATTAAATCCATATCCCTCGAATGTTTCTGACTTTATAAAAAGAGTTGTGTAACTTTTCGTGATACATACTACCAAATGTCTTATAAAACATATCTCAGCAAGTGTATAACTAGTTAAATCTAGCTTACAGCTTCAAAACTTTATGAGTTATAGTAGAAAATGTAATCGATTGTTGCATAATAGGCTTAGTCAAGGGACACATACCCTATATCAATAATAGAAACATGGTAACATGTTGAATGTTGTAGCACATAAGGTCTGTATCCGCAATAATCCGGACACCTCAAAACATGAATAAAACATAAAGTTCGCATTATATTTCCGTCGTAGTTGTTGATTTCAGATTCATGGAATGCGTTTTAACAATTCGTGAAGACAAAACATAGTAATTTGGTATTTGCATAAAATTTTCGAGCTTTGCGTTTAACTCCGTCCATTAGGGTTTGTGCAAACTCTTCAGAAATCATAGAAGCCGTCTTTGTCTAAATTTGCTGGAAGTGTTTGATGTCTTTGATTCCTTGCTTCTTTCCAGAAAGCCTCCACTTCATCAGAGCCTAATATCTCTTGATTGGTCGTAGCTCTGGGCAATTTGGCGGGTTTGAGGTTTTTAGTACAATGTTCACTTGATTTGCTTGGTACCACTCCATCACAGTTTTAGCATAGTGGCATGATGCCAAATCGGGACAGAACAAAGGTTTTTCTTTGTGACTTTTGATGAAAGGTAGCAATCGCTTCTGCAGACACTCTTTCTGATAGATCTCCTTGTTGATTTTGTCTGTAGTGACGAAAGATTTACTCATTTTGCCACACGAGGAAATTGCTTGCCAACAAGGTACATTTTTGGAAATTTCGATGCTTTCTTCGTTCTGAAATGCTCAGCTGTAGCATTTCTGGCCATAGCAGAATAAAAAGCCAGCCCTGGAAGCTGCTTGACATCCTCCAGGACATAAGTTTCATCGTCCACAACAACGCATGAAAACTTCGTCAAATATTCGCAGTACAAACGTCGAGCCCGTGATTTTGCTGCCAAGTTCTGTTTGTCGTTGCGATTTGGAACTGTTTTCACTTTATACGACTTAAGTCCCAAACGTTGTTTTGATTTTTGGACAAAACCAGGCGACATTACTATTTTACGAGCCACCGTTCGAATGGAGAGATTTGGGTTTTTCGTTAACCTTTCGGTCCATGACAGGATCAGCGCGTCCAATGTTTTTGTAACTCGCCAAATCTGGCCAAAACTTCACGGGACCTTTATGGGCTTTAATGAAAGGTAGTTCGCAGTTTTTGAGGCATTCTTCCTTCTACAGCTTCGACTCTATCGTCTTATTCGTCACAAACACTTTGGGCTCCGCAGCTGCATATCCCTTGCCAAATCATCAGTTTTTTTGGCAAATTGGTCCATAAAAGCAAACTTAAACTTCGCAGAAACATTTCCTCGTGCCGTCGCTATGTAGTATTTTTGGCCAGGAAGCTGTCCGAAATCCATTTTGACGTAGGTTTCATCGTCGATAAGCAGGCAACCCTGGTACTTCGTCAAAACTTGCTGGTACAATTTCCGAGCTCGAGTTTTGGTGACGTAACTGCTTCAACGTTCTGTTTGATTGCTTGCTGGCTCGATAAGAACGATATTCCGGTCGCAAACGAATTCTGCGAACCGTACTGCGAGCAGCAGCGTATTTTTGTGCGATTTCATTATCTGACAGTCCAGGGTTTGCTCTGACGGTTCTCAACACCTTCTGGTTCAGCTTGCGGTCATATGCGGTGTGGCACTCGATCCACGCTCTTTCGCTCCCTGAAACGTTTGAGCACATCATACACGGTTGATTTGACGACTTTTAACGTTTTTGCGATTTTTATTGCGGACCACGTTGGGTGTGCAGAGTTTTTTCTCCTCTCGGCTTTCATCTGAAATAACTTTTGACTCACTGCACGAGACACCGAGAAAGTGGGTGCCTAGGTAAACAAACCGCTGTAAAATAATTCTTGCAGCGGTCACTTTCCGTGCCGCTGCAACACAATATTCCGGATTCCGGATTCCAATGATTCCGGATTCTAACTGGACAGAGCTTTACATCATTTGAATTAGAACATTTGTTTTCGAATGTAAAAGATCAAAAACAGTAGTATTTTTGGAACCATACAAATATAAAACAAAATCATTCTTATTCAAATGATTTCGAAACCAAAAATCTTATTCAAAGTAAAAATTGGACTGACCCCAAGCATATTCAAACCAACTATTCTTGTTCAATTAGTTCAACTATAATCATGGTTGAACTTACTGGCAATGTAAGTCAACTGTCAAAATATCAACAATATGTTTTTTCGATTTAACCATTGTATAGTTGAACCAACCATATTTTACTGATGGTGATTCAAACATACATGAGTTAAATCAACTTAAAATATATGGTTGTTACAATAATTCACATGGGTTATCGAAAAATCAGTGCAAAAATACAGTTGATTGTAGATGAAATATTAATGCTCAACTCCGCATGCTTACTATCGCCACGTAGCGGTGGAATCCCGAATGAAACGGTTTACTTATAGAATGCCCTTGGCCATCTGAACAACTTTGCCGAAAACTAGAACTTTCTATCATATCAGAATAACGAGATAGAACAAGTTGAAAATCCTTAATTTTTCATGCTCTGTTGAATGTCCTTGACCGACTAAACAACTTTGCCAAGGACTAGAACTATCCATCAGAATCACGAAATAGAACAAGTTGAAAATGTTCAATTTTGCATGCTTGCTAGCGCCATGTACCGAGAGAATTCCAAACAAAACAAACACCTTTCGAATGCCCTTGACCTTCTGAACAACTTTGCTCAAGACCGCACCTTTGCAGATATTAAGGGTCTCGAAATATGCCACTTATTCCCACACACATTCACTCCGGTCCTATTTTGTGTTCTGGGCCCTCGCTTGCATCTTGTAACCTATTGTGCTATACATTCTACTGTTTATAAAATCATCTAAGTGTTTTTATTGCAAAAGACTTAGCATGTTATCGCTGTTTTGTTTTACAAGGATCTCGGAATTACACGTTTATTTATACACGGATTTCGGAATTAGCACGGTTTTTTTTACAACCGCGTAAAAAACCTAAGTGTACATGATTTGGCGAGATTTTTATTTATCAAAGATGAACTCGTAACTTCAAAAGAAGTTATAAAATTTACGATTAATTCGATCCCGCGATCGTTCCGTGGTTGACATGTCCAGATATTGTAAGCTGTAATTACAGCAAGGACGTATCACAATGTAACGGATTGAACTAAGGCCAGTTTGTTTTAAAAGACCTCAATTCATCTAATGCCCAGTTTGAACCAGTTGAAAAATATTAGGCAATCATGAAGCATTTCTTCTACATAACAGTAAAATCTCCAAAAGTATGGACGAGTACGGAGTGTGCCGTGTTGGATGAGTCGTATTTTAGGAAAACATCGAGAGTTCTTTCGAAATAATAATGAATAAATATAATTGAATTTTGTTTTGTAAATATGAAGAAACCCCTTCATATGAGCGGCTTTTTTCTGAATGTATCAATGTGCATCAAGACTCAAGCATTGCAGCCTAAAACCAGTTTTTAGATTTCCACGAATTTCGTTCGTTTAGATTTAATTTAGTAAAATATTACTGTTCCAAAACAGGGTTTCATGCCAAATGCCGGGACTCTATGACATTTCCCGGATGTGGCTCCTGGAATGACCCATTTTCCGAAATTTATCCCTTCTTAGTAGGGGGATTTCGGGAAACCGCATTCGAGTATATATCATAGAATCCAAAAGTCTATTAAGGTACAATTGAGATTGCTGCATATTATCAACAATCACGATGAAACTAGCGATTTTAAATTTGTTCACTGCCCACTGGTCCCAAGTGCACCTTGCACCTTGCAATACATTCTTGGGCTATTTCGTACAAGAATTTTTTTATTTGTTGTGATTCACTGTGATATTTTGACAGAATGATTGAGGGGTTATTAGGCTATTAGTTGAAAGTTCTGTTTTGAGGGGTGATTCATTCAGCTTGCAGAGTTAGTAGCGGATTTGTGGATAAATAAAGGTGACTTTAGTGACTAAAATACTAAAAATAGTAACCAAATAGTGATCAAATAGTGACTTGAAAGTGATTTCAAAATTTTAGTGTTTTTTCAATCATTTATACATTTAATGTATAGGTACAGAAAAAATGATTTAAGTGATTCGTCCGTTTGCCAAAATGAATAATACTGCGATGCAGTATCACTTTTTGGTTTTTTTTTGACAAGAAGCCTGTAATCAAGCAATTTTTTTTTCTCCACGGCTTCCTGCACTTGGTCCGCATCTCGTTTTTGCGAAGACGGGTCTATACGCACGCTTGAAAGGCCTTCCAACAACAAAAAAGTTAATAACATAAGATCTACAGTTCTAACAGTAGTATTTTAGTTATATATGGGACGATATGTACTCAGACATATTCAATTAATCTTTTGGAATCTTTATTTTTTAACTTTGAGATCCTCTAGGTACTCCAAACTGTCCTGAAGTTAAGAACATGAAATCTACGCTAGTAACCATAGTTTTTTGGGCTTTGCAAAGTTACGTCACGTATTCAAGTATATTTAGTGAATATTTTCGAACTTGAAAAAACACAAAAAGATAATCTTCGGATGGTCTAGGTCATCCGAACTGTCTTGGCACTCAGAAATTAAGATGATTTACAGTTGTAACAATAAATTTTAGGCAATACAAAGCTACAATCAATATTAAAACATGTTTAATTAACATTCTTAAAGTCAAAAAACATTATAAAGCAATATGACATGTTCCAGGTCATCCAAATTATCTTTGAATCAGAATCAGAAAATAGGACCTATAGTTGTAACAGAAGCTTTCTGGGCTATGCAAAGCTACGATGTGTATTGAAACATATTCATTGAATATTTTGGAAAAACAACAGACATTTTGCTATAATTTTCGGATGTTCTAGGTTATGCAAACTTTCCTGGAATTCAAAACTTAAAATCTCCAGCTGCAGATTTTGAGTTTTGAATTGTAGTTCGAATATATAGTTTTTTGGACTACAAAAAGTAACAATATGTATTTGACCAAATTAAGTGAGTCTTTTGTAAGGTCAACTGATAAAATGAGGTATCTTGGGATGTTCTAGGTCATTAAAGATCGCCCTTGAGTTCAGAATTTAGGATCTATAGTCGTAAATTTAGCTTTATAATCTATGAAATTTGACGAAATTCATTCAAACACATTCAGTGAGGCTTTTGTAAGCTCACCAGTCATTATACGATTATCTCGGGATATTTAGGTTCATAATAACTAACCTCGAGTTCAGAACTTAAGATATACGGTAGGAACCGTAGTTACGATGAATATTCTAACATATTCAATGAATGGTCTGAAACGTCCACAGATATCATAGGATAACCTTGTTAGTTTCAGGTCATTCAAACTGTCCTTCAAATCTTAAGGTCACAATTGTAACAATAGCTTTATGGCCTATTCAAAGTTGAGTTAGTTTGTTTAGCATAGACCATCCCAAGATTATGTCATAATGTCAATAAGTCTTCCAGGACATTCATTGAATATTTTTGAATGTACTGTTACAACTGTAGATTTTAACTTCAGAACACCTGGGCAGTTTGGACGACCCAACACATCTCATAAAAATATTTCCTACTTTTTTCAATCATTTCTATGTTATTGAACTCCAAATCAATCAGAACTCACCAAATTGCTTGTATGAATTAGGCCTGAAAGGGTTAATTCAAAATACAATAGATTGTACCATCTAAATGGCTTACATTTAGTATCGTAGATCTACGTCATGATTTATTTTTAGATCAAATTCTACTTATCAAGTTTTACAAATCCTAGAAAGTTCTACAACGTTGCCAAAAAATATTCGGTCTAACAGCAGTCAAGCAAAATCAGAATAACTTTAAATAATTGATGAATTTTTTTTTTAATCTACTGTATTATAAACTAATAATATTTGTCTCAGAAATTTCCTAGAAAAAATCTATAATTTCAATGAACGAATTTTAATGGAACTTTAAAATCATAACGCTTTTATAAACTGGTCAAATTGCACTGTATCCCGATTTCACCTATGATCAAATTGAGATGGCTTGACTGTCAGGATACGCACAATCAAATCTAGATTCAGAATTTTCGAGATTCTTTCTTTTCTCGACTATTTGGAAACCAAAAGACTATGGAATATGGGACCACGTGCGTCTCATTCAAGCTAATCTAGAGTGCTTTGACCGACCAGCTCTCTGCATTTGACAAGTTCAATTGAGATATAGGCGGGACAGCGTTCGCCAGAGCATCTAGTTTTTTGATGAATGTTTCTCGACTTTACATTGAGTGGCCAGATCGCTTAATTTGGTTGACTATTGTACAATAGGTACAAGTGATTTGTTTTAAACTTTTACAAACGGCGGTGCGAAAAAAGTGACTTTAGTGACCATTTTCCGAAAAATAGTGACTTTAGTGACTTTTGGATACAAATAGTGACTTTTGAGTGACTAGACTCAAAATAGTGACCAAGTCACTAAAAAGTGACCTGCTACCAGTCCTGAGCTTGGGACTGACGCGCTGGTACCAACAATCAATATGTAACTAGCGATTTGAAATTGGTTCACTGTTGTAGAACCCCTAGGTCCGAAGTACATTTTGCCATAATTCTTGCGCTTTTTTTTACCTTGGTAGTAGTATCTTTGTTGTTGTTTTGAATCGCTGAGTTATTTTAGGGTGTGTTGGTGTAAGTTACGTTATGATGGAAGAATTATTAAGCTTATGAACAAGCTTGAAACCTGTGTGCTAGTCTTCCTTAGCCTGAAAATATATTCATTTTTTCAGGACTATCCACCCGCTGCACAGTGGGAAAAATGGGATCCAAAATCACAACTAATTAAAGGCCGCTGGATAAGTGCCCTGTAAAACAGCTTATTTTATGTAAAAAAATGCGAGGAATCGAATTGTGATGGTTTCATCTTAGGCAGACCCCGGGAAGTGGCTCATTTTGCCCGATTTTCCCCTAATTTTGGAAGAAAAATTGAATAATCACACATTTATCATATTAGCTCTGATAATATTGCATCCATTTGTGCTGTACTATTGTGGAAATGTATGGAGAATCCAATGAAGGCAATATTGTCTTGTAAAAACGTCAGGAACTGTCCATTTTGTCTGATATTTCCAACATGCTGAAAGTACTAGATTTGCCATATGGTTTTGGAAATTTGGGCGAATTAGAATCTATAAAAATGCAATACACTATTGTGGAACTGTCTGAGGAACTGAATGAAGAGTATGTCGTCTTGTTTAAACATCAGTTATTGTCCATTTTACCCCCTTTTTCCTACATACTGGAAGAATCAATAGATAAAATGCGATTTTTGGAATAGCTGCGCATTAGAATCAAATCAAATGCACTAAAATATTATAAAAATGTCTGGAAAATCGAATGAAGTGCATGTCAACTTATGCAGACTTCGGGAAATGGCTCGTTTTGCCCGATTTTCTCTTAATTTTGAAAAAATAATTGAATAATCCTACACCCAAAATAAAAAAGCAAGATTGTAATGCAATTTCGCCTGATTTGGTTTAATTTCTCGTAATGGATCGCAACTTGGAGAAAAAATGCAACATTGGTCGTGGGCAAAAAAGCAACACATCAATTCGATTAGAAAAATTCAATGTGTGCGTGAGGTTGAAAAGTTAATTAGTAGTAGTAAATTCAATGGCTCACAAAAAAAAAGATTACGATCCGCTACTGAGAGTCGAACCGCGATCGTCAGCATGACGGCTCTACATTGTAACCATCCAGTTACACACTCGCACACACTTACATGGTCGCACACACTTACATGGCTTCGTTTATTCCATAAAACACATCGTGACTTGATGAGAGGGCGAGAGGAGAGTGATGACGAGTGCAAATAAAAATAGAACACTTGACAGCGGAATAGCAACAGTGGCATATGGCGTAGCGACGTTCTGTGCCATTGTCTCACCCATATTGAGAAGCTGCTGACGGTTGAACAAAAACCCAACGATTGCTGCGACTGTCGAGGCACTGGGCACACAGCGATAACTGCTTGCACACACTTGCATGGCTTTGTTCATACCATAAAAAGCTTTGTGGATCATGATGGGCAAAATTGCCTTCTCAGAATCATGCGGATTTCTCAAGATATGATTGCAAAAACTGCAATTGCATTTTTTGCTACAATTTCAACTTTTGGGTGTACACTCAAAAAAATCGACACGTCACATCCGCGTGAAACGCACGTAAATTTCGTCCACTGCCAAAACCAGTAATAATTCACGTAAGAACTACGTGATTTCCACGTAAATTCACATTCTACGTGAAAATCATATAATTGTTACGTGATTTTTCACGTACAATTCACTGGCACGTAATGTTCACCTGATTCTACTGAAGAAGATTTGGTTACGTGTTCAGGTGAAAGTTACGTGAAATTTCACGTAGAAATAACGTGACGTTTTTTTTTGAGCACATTTATCATATTTTCACTAATAATATTGAACCCATTTGGGATCTACGATTGAGAAAATGTCTGAAGAATCCAATGAAGGCAATATCGTCTTGTAAAAACCTCAGAAACTGTCCATTTTGCCGGATATTCCTCATATATTGAAAATATTAGATATGTCATGTGGTTTTCGAAATTTCCGCGAATTAGAGTGTATAAAAATGCAATATAGTGCATTGCATGTCTGGGGAATTGAAGCTGTCTGGGGAATTGAATGGAGGGGATTTCGACTTGTGTAGACGTCAGTTATTGTCCATTTTATCCGCTTTTCCCTGCATATTGGAAGAATCAATATATAATGTGGTTTTTATAAAAATTTAGCCGAGCACAATAAAATTAAATGCACTGCAATAATCTAAAAATTTCTAGCAAATTGAATGGAGGGATTGTCGTCTTTTGCAGACCTCGAGAAATGGCTCATTTAACCCGACTTTCCCCTAATTTTCACAATAGTACAGCACAAATGGATGCAATATTATCAGAGCTAATATGATAAATGTGTGATTATTCAATTTTTCTTCCGAAATTACGAGAAAATTGGGCAAAATGAGCCACTTCCCGGGGTCTGCCCAAGATGAAACCATCACCATTCGATTTCTCGCATTTTTTTTATATAAGATAAGCTGTTTTACAGGACACTTATCCAGCGGCTTTTAATTAGTTGTGATTTTGAGTCCCATTTTTCCCACTGTGCGCTGCTGGTATCAGGAGCAGGATAGTCGAGAAGAAAATGGATAGTTTTTAGCTCAGGAAGTACCAGAACATCGTTCGCAAGCTTAATAAATCAACATAACTCACAGCGCACAATCCCTCAAATATTCTGTCAAAATAACACAACGAGTCAAAACAAAAACAAAGATTCTAGTACCGAAAAGCGCAAGAATGTATTGCAAGATGCAAGGAGCAAGGCGTACTTGGGTCCAATGGGGTTCTAAACCAGTGAACTATTTTTAAATCGCGTTTTCTATGGATTGCGGGTAATACCGAGCCTTTATCGACTAGCCTATCTGAAACCACAGTAAACAATTCAACATAGTCCACACATATGTTGCACTAATTTGTTCAAGGGCCAATGTTATACATCCTCACTTGCAAGCTGTTATCTAGGAATTTTCTTAATTTCGTTTCGTCAACTAAAATTTCCGTATCAAACAACCAATTGTTTCCAATCAACCTGATCTGTCAGAAAGCACCCAATTATCTCCGCAAAAAGTAACAGCGTAAAAACCCATCACCGTTCGATGGACATCTGGTCACATTCCTCAGCGCCTCTTCTTCTGCGACACCCAGCAATGGTATGCAACTGCGCGCGTGAGTTTGAACCTACGTACCTGCCTAGAAGCTTCATTTGAATACGAGAGGGGATCAGATAACAATTATCTCCACACACAACTCCCTGTTGTTTAGAGAAGAAGAAACACAAAATCACCTATCTTATCAATTTATCACACTAATTTTCGTCGCCGGTTATCTTCAGTTGTCGTCTTCTTGCCAGTGAGCTTTAAATCAACCACATGTGTGTTTGTATGCCCATCGATTTACTGTCAATCCTCTTACCCGTCTTACCGGGCTTTTGGCTGGTTACTGGGGTGTCCGCTTGGTTCGGATGGCGGGGCCTCGAGCCTTATCAGGTCTTTACTGAGATTGGGGCTATGTTTGCATAAATTTTTGCCGCGATAAGCCCGCAGCCGGAGGTGAGGCAGCTCTATATATAAAACCCCGGACATCCGAGCAACTTGCGATCATTAGCAAGAGTGCAGCGCTACCAAGCAGGATGGTCCTCCGAAAGATTGTTACGATATCTAGGGTTAGAGTAGTGTATTCTTTTTATTGTTGATTAATTGGTACGGATTGATGGTGATAACTGATCGTTGCTTTCTTTATCAACTTCCAGATTTTAATTGCAGAATGCGCACAAAGTTTGTTCAACCGTTGGACAATTATCAGTTGGCGTTGAACGGTCTGAAGACGCGGTATGAATTTGAAAAAGCGAAACCAGGGACAGACGAGGATGAGTTTATCGACGTGACTGGTGATGATTCGTCGGAGTTACAGGTGAAGATAATCCCGATCCTAGAGCAACCACCGTCAAAAATTTACTACGATAACATCGAGAAGGAATCGAGTGACGGGGGGTTTTTCGATCGGGATGATCTGGACGATGAGGACGAGAAGAATGATCTGATTATAGACTGTAAGTTGAATGGGGAGACTGGTGAGAAGAAGACTGAAAGTGAAATCTATCGTAAGGCGGACAAGGAGCCGGAATTGGTATTCAATTTTACCCTTGTGGATACTCAGTTGATTTATAACGCACCTGGCAACATACCAAAGCTGCCCAATCAGCAAGACTTACAAAGTGGAGCTAATGACAGGTCTGTGGTGTCGATTACGATACCGCCTCCAAGCAAACCATCTACTTGTTGGCAAAAGCACACTTTGCTAGGCAATAAGCTCAAGGAAATTCGGATACGTCCGAATCAACGTCCCTCGAATGACCTCCAAAAGGTAGCCGAGTGCCCTGTAAGTGCACCGATCAGGATCAAAAACGGCGGGTTCTACACAACTTTACTGCCCAACGAACCCATCGGGAGTAGATTTAGGTAATTTGAAGTCTCGATTCTGGTTTCATTAAGGTTTCATGTTTGATTTTCTATTATTACAGACCATCTGCCTTTTCACCAGTGAAATCTCACGTTGTGCCACAGTCTGTTCCTTTGAAGTCCTCGCTAAGACGTTCGGCTAACCCACGAATACAATATTCTCAACCACCGCCGGGAAAACCAATGAAAAAGCTCTACCGCCAATCAGCTCTAGTTCCTCAGCAACATTTCCCCTACCCACCGTACGCCAAACAATTTCGGACATACAGTAAAAGTCAGCAGACCATTCCACCGGAAGCTCACAAAGCGCCCAGTTATCTGCCGCCGCAGTTCGGCTTTGGATCATCGGCTCTTCAGAACCTGTACGACCCGAATCAACCCCTAGACCTAACGAAAAACTCCCTCCTAAGCCAGTACGAAACCATGCTAAAATATCCCCATCAGCAGCAATTGCGACAAGGTCATTCGATCCTCCGTTCAATGCCCGTACCAAAACCTCCTAAACCCCCGAAAACGGCCTTTCGCCCAGAGCTAATCCCCTTCAAGCAACATCCCACCTTATCGCAAATCCAAAACTCCTCACCACGACCGACAAGGCCAGTCCACCCTCTGCAAAGAACTCTCACACCCCCTTCACTACCAACAACCACCGTTGTCGTTCCGAGCGAATCGTTCCGGCAAAACGTGAACAAAGAAATCGAGCGATTCTTCGCCCACCGTCAGAATGAACTATGCGAAGCTCTTCGGATGTTCAACGCCGAATGCATCGACCTCGGAGAGCTTTTCCGCCGCTTGGACTATTTCCGGATTCAATTCAGTCGCGATTACTACAGGCTCGCGAAGACCATGATAAAGCGATACGGCTGCCGATTTCGACAGGGTGCTCCGTCCAACAGCCTGGGCTACCAATGGCAGGAGCCCCCACAGGACTTTGTCGATTACTTTCGCAAGGTGAGGAAAACACTCCGACCGCAAGCACCGCAGGAAACGTTGAACATCTATCGTATCGTAATCGGGGGACTGCTGGAGCAGTTTCGTGGTCCGTTGGAGCACTATCTCTCTAAGAACCTAATGTAAAGTTCCGCCACAGGAAAATCAAAGGTCATCATGTGATAGGGATATTGGATTAGTAACTGTACCCTAGTTAGCCCTCTAGTTCAATATATAGCTGTTTAATGCTCGAATCGTGAAAAGCAATCGATGTGCCTCAGTAGGATATAGCCGGATATAACTATTAAAACGTTAGCTTTAATAGGACGGTAAGCTTTTAATGTTAGAAGTAGCATGTGTCTCATCTATAAGGTTTTTAACGGTGCAAAACACTAGATGTGATATAGTTAGTAAGGAGCCCAAAGTAATCGTATAGAAGTGCGATAAACACGTATAAGCAATGCTGAGAATAGCTATGTAACAAACTATGTGCATTTTCTAATGCATTTCGAATATTGTATGTGTGTGTGTTATATTTAAAGCGAAGGTGTGCGAATTCATTAAAAGATAAGTTGATAAGATTGTTGTTTTATTGTGAATCACAATCTCTCCGCATTAGGGACGACATTGCTTAATTGTTTCACGTGATGAAGTATTGAGTGCTATATTCGTCTACAGCAGGCACACCCACAGTTGGATAGCTGAGTCAGCGTAAGAACGTGATACATCATAAATGATAAATTTTTTGTTTGTTTTTCTTTTTTGATTAACGTAACTTTCGGCCCGAGGGTGGTTCGTCACGTCTTGGCGATGTCCTGGACCCTACAAATCGAAATTATCGACACATGAGCCTTGACCAACGGGCTTTTAACAGAGATTATTCGTCACAGCACAGGACAGCTCAGACCCATTGGGATAAAAAAGAAACAACGCTTACCACTACACCAACAGCGCCATCTAACCTACACGACCTATAAAATTTATTGCGCATGACCAAGATTGACCGCCCACGGAAGCTACTTCGTTATTGCCAGATCATCTATATTTACACAAAGAACCAACAGATGCTGTTTGGGACTAACGTACATTCTCAATGTGTAAAAATTGGTGACCTATTATGAGGCAATATCGGCGCCGGCCGTGGCCGAATGCTGGTCAAGTAGGGACTGGGAAGGAACGTGTTTATGTGATACTCGTTTCGAAGGAAACCGAGAAATCCTCTGCACTTCCCCGAGTAATCACTGGGATGTTGGATAGCTGGGAAAAGGTTAGCAGCAAGGTACGTTTTGGTTATAGTTACGCTGAAAATATGTAATTAGTTGCACCGCACCCCGAATATTCCAATATGACCTAATCACCGAAAAATCGTAAATAAAAAGTTAGGGGTTGTATTCGGAATTTTTGATCAGCACGTGTTTAACGTTTATTTTTAGAGAACTAGAAATATTATTGTACTTTTGCATCATATTGCTCAACGGCTGTTTACAGGGTGCGGCAGAAAATAATGCGAATATTTGTTCTATTTCTTACAAATCCCATTTTCAACTAATTCAAGCAATAATATCAACATTTTAGAGTGCAGTTATCTATATAAAGTCCTTTTAAACAAATATATTCAATGTGTCCTCCATTTTTATTAATAACATCCTCGAGCCGACGCCGGAAGCCAGAGCATGCCTTTCGGACGTAGTCCTCCGACATTGACTGCCATGTGCGTGTTGTGATTGACTTCAAGGTTTTCACACTAGGATGTGATGTTTTGCAGGCTCGTGCTTCAACATATGCCCAAATCGAATAATCCAACGGATAAAGATCTGGACTGCTAGAAGGCCACAAATTCTTCGGCCAAAACTTCATGTTATCGTTCAACCATTGTTGGGTTCGATTGGACGTGTGACACGGCGCTCCATCCTGCTGTAGGACAACGTTTTGGTCCTCGGAGAAGTTGGCCTTCACCCAGGCACTTGGTCCGTTAAAATACCGATATACACTTCGGTATTGATTTTAACTCCAGCATCAATGAAAACAGGCGGCATTTTCAAACCGTTGGACGCCACCAAGCCAAACATCATGACACCAGCCGGATGTTTGGTTTGAAATTTAAATTTCACTTTTTCCGGAACGTTCTCCATTTTCTGCGGTGAAATGATCCGGTCCGTGCGGCTGTTGGCCACAGCATCGATGCAGAAAAGCTTTTCGTCGGAGAACAGGATTATCATTTTTTCCTTCTTCAACAAGGAAATCAATCTCTTGGAACGAGTCACTCGTAGTTCCTTGACCCGGTCCGTTATCAAGTGGCGTTTCACTCTGGCTCTAGAAGATGCATTCAGGTCTTTTTTGATGATTCTCCGCATGGATTTCTCCGAAATATTGGCTTCCTTTGCAAGTTTTCTTACCGCACCGGGTTGCGAGCAATTTTTGCACGGACCGATTTGATCACGTTCGGCGTGCATGCAAAGCGCGGACGTCCGCTTCCTGGCTTCCGCTGCTTAGGACCATTCTGCAGGGACTTTTTTATGCGGTAAACTGTTGCCAAATGGCACCCTACCACCTTGGAAATCTCTTTCGGCTTCTTCTGGGCGTGCAACAAACTGGTGATCATTTCTTTCGCGAACATTTTGACGAATTTGCAATGAAACAAATAGAATGTTTGAATGCAGCATTTGAAAGTAAACATAAACAAATACACTTTCGACAGAAATTAGTCACTAGCTACACGAATTAACCCAATACTCAAGTTTGAACGTTTTCGCATTATTTTCTGCAACACCCTGTGCGGCATAAGAATACTTTCTCATAATACTTCTATTCCATTTTTGTACGAATAGTTTGGCAGTTAATTTTTGACAGGGTAGAAGTAGTCTAAGCTACTTAACGAACATTTCTTGACAACTTATTCAAACAGACGTATCTCTTTTGCTCTTAGCAACACAGCACCCCCACAGAAACTACACAGTTTGCAATAAACATTTAATTTTCTGCGTTATATAATGCACGTAAAGGGAATGCTAGATTGGGATCTTTCATGTACATTTAAGTCAGATAACGCCTGGATTTAGTCCGTTGTATGAAAGATTGCAAACAATTTCGTTGTTTACGCTTGCTTTGGCTTGAAATCAAACGAAAAGATATTGTACGTGCCTGTTAAAATTTATTTTTTTTTCTGTGTAGTTTCCCCATCATATTGTGGGAATGCTGTTTCTTGTGTTGGTGGTCTCACTTTGCATGAAAATGTTGAGGGTTTCAAGAATTTCACGGTTGAATCTTTCTTCCCCTCTTTGTTTACAAACAGTTTGAATAAGTATAGAGACTTTGTGAGCTTTACAGTTTACCTCAGAGGTTGGTGAGCATGTTGTTAGAAGCTTAATGCGCTCTTAGCTGAATTATTGAACATAAGTTGTATTAAGTGAGCTTTCAAAGTGATACAATCCAAATGTGAGTCTCCCATAGTAATTCCCATAATAATTTCATACTGGTTGTGCACAGTAACACGGAAAGAAATGACGAGGGATTGAAATAACTATTTCGATAGTTGATCCCTATAATAGACACACTTTTGTTTCAACCACAAAATATGTTTAGCTCAAAGCAATTTTTGAATCAAATCAACCATACTTCATAGTTAATAGAGCCATCATTTTTACACATCTGTCATAGGGTTAAATCAAAACTAAAATGTTACAATTCCAACCAGTGTATATGCTTGAATCAACTATACAATCAAATAAAAACAACAACCTGGTAGTTTTCAATTCGCCTTCAAGTTCAGAGGTTGTGATGCATATTAAGGAATTAATTGAATAGCTTAAATCACTCCAGGCAACAGCATCAGCAATTTAGGTTTTCATCTGGTTTTTTTTGTAATAATTCGATCACTGTACTAAGAACTCTTGTTTATTTTTAAGCAAATGACTATGGAGAGTTGAAACATAGCTCTTAAGATCATAGAGCGTGGAGAAGTAGAGGCTCTCCTGCCTCCGCAATTACTAGCTGACAGAACGAATGGCGCTGATCTACATACTGCACGATATATTATTTTTATGCATATTTATTATTGGAACAATCAAAATTATAAATGATAAATTTAATAGCATTCTCTTTTAAACGATTTCAGAACCGAGAATCTCATTCAGAAAAAAAATTGAACTGACCCTTGGCATATTCAAACCAACTATTGTAATTGAGTTGGTTCAACTATATTCATGGTTGAAATTAGTGGCACGATAAGCCGACTGTCAAAATATCAACAATATTTTTTCGACTTAACCATTGTATAGTTGAATCAACCATATTTTATTGAAGTTGATTCAAGCATACATTAGTTAAATCAACTTGAAATGTATGATTGTTACAAACATGCAAATGGGTTATCGAAAAATCAATGCTTAAGTATAGCTGATTTAAGATGAAATATTATTGATTGAATTCTAGGGTTTTTTTTCATAAGGGCGAATCTACAATTGATAGATTCTCTCCGGGCTCGCTCTCTTTCATTCATTACAGCACTATTATAAAACTTACGAGGCATTCTTTAGTATAGATCGAAACACAACAGTGTTGTCTAGCATACTCTAGCATGAAAAACGTAAAGGTGATTGGTTTATGAATGAAAGAGAGCGAGCCCGGAGAGAATCTCTCAATTGTAGATTCGCCCTAATGAAAAAAAAACTCTAGAATTATACTTTTTTCTCCGTGAAGTTTCAAACTAAATGAATTGTGAGATGCTTATAAGAACTTTGTTTGTCATCGTTTCAACCTAAGATAGCGAAAATTTGCAACATACTAAATCAAAAAACTCATACGTTTAGTATGTAAACATAACAACATCCTTCCTAACTCCTAACTTCCTAAATCTTAATATTCATACGCATGAGAATCCATACATGTTTTAACGTAGGACTACGTTTCTCTTTTCTATGGAGGTAACGCAATAGGTTAAACGTCATAGATGGCGCTCGTTAAAAATGGGTTTTCGAGCTGTCTAAGCAAAGTAATTGGTAATGAAAAGATACGAAAATCAACGACAATGACGATACTGACCAATTTCATATAGTATGAAAAATATCCAAAAACTTATTACCAATTTCAGTTTTACATACTACGATGTTTAACCTCACTTTAGCTTCCCTTGGATTCTTCAATACCGGGTGTCATTTCAAAATTTTCAAAAATGAGAGCGTTACACCAAAGTGTAAGATTTTTGAACGATAATAACTCTCGTTCAACTGAACACAATGACTTCATTCATACACCATTTTATCAGAAAAACCTAAAAAAATTGCATTGAAATTACTATTAAGTGCTGATAGTATAAGTAGTTCAATTGTTTACTAAAAAATGATCGAATTTTGCTCCCATTCAAATTTCTGTATGAACAGGTTGAAAATATGTTTTTCGCTATCCGGGTCTTCAAAAACGGGTAACAAATGGTCCTGAAAACAAATTGGCTTCTTCTATTTATTTCTTATAGTTCCATTCCATGACAAATACTGAAATAGCCACTCCGCTCGGCTGCAACATTATTTTGCATTGTTGCCGGTGTCTGATTTTTTAACTGAGGCTCGTTTCCTCTTTAGAATTTTGCTTCGTACTGTATTTTCGCGCCTTCCTCCTATGCTATCAACGCTAGTATATAGCACGCGAGATGAACCAAAATGATATCAGTTTTTGACACGAGCGCTCAGCTGGTGGTTCGGACGGGCCTTTGTCCACCCGCCACAGTTCACCCGATTGTTGTATGGGAAACAGAGTCATGCAAGACCGGCCCGGGCATTTACAGATTTCCATATCTACCCAATGCAATGATAAAATTTCGATCCATCGATAACTGGTCATTCGTCCCTTATGAAAACATTTAGTTTCGTCTCGCGTGCTATATACTAGTGTTGAATACTGGACCATGCTATGAGGATCACGAAAGCTCAGTATGGAGCAGAATTCATAAGAAAGGACAGGTCCAAAGCAAAATTGTAGAACTATTTTATTTACATTTTAAACAACCATATGTGTAATGATACCTATAAATTTAATGAAACCATTATGACTGTAAACCAACGCGTTCCTACGTGAACCTTGCGGTTATATACCTGATATAACCCACCACTAATTTTTATTTTCTAAATTCCACGGCAACACACCAACAAAAAACATCCAATTGCATTTCTCATTTTGGTCATACGAATGTGTAAAGTGTCGCAAATAAACAAACAAACATTTCTCATTTTGGTACAATTTAATCTCAGGTATAATTTGAAAATATGTTTTGGTTGTCCATCAAACTAAACCACACATGAACCTTTCCAGGAGGAACTTAACAAAAATAGCCAAAAATAGACACGACCTCTGCTTACTTCTCATCTATCGGAACCATTATCTATCATAAACGAGCATTAGCATCAGAAGCATTCAGAGCCATGGAATAAAATTCCCATTGAAGGTATCTATTGAAATCATACGAATTGCTTTCCAATCACGAAAATGTTTTCGTCAGCCCTAAAATGTGTACATAAACTCACAAAATTGCAGTTCATAACAGGCAGTTCACGAGTCACTTGGGGACGACGCTCCATCTCCTTCAGCAATCTTTTTGCGTAATGTGCCGAGGCCAGATCCGCCCAGAACACGACATCGTCCTTCAGGTAGTGTTTCTTAATGAAGGCCGCAACTACCGGTACACCTCTACGATGAACGGAAGTCCCGACGAAAAGCAGAGTGGCTTTGACATCTACTTTTCACTGATTGTCAGCCACAAGGGGACCCTCTGCGGAAACTTCGTGTGGGAGAAGTAACTCACATTGCTGCTCAGCATCTTTCTGGCGGACATGAAGCTGGCTAGTAATTGCCATCGAGCGTCAGATACGTCTCGACGTCCATCCATCCATTGCGCTGCGCAGAGAAAAGAAGAAGAGTACCTTCAGCCGCTGCTTTTGGGTGACCGCTGGCGCTCCTGATACGGCCAGCCTCGGTTTCCGCTTCCTCATGACGATGTCCTAATACTTTTTGACCGTCCCGGCCTCAAGGTGCCGAAGGACTTCATCTGGCTTGCGCTCGATGCTCTCACCTTTCTCCAGGAGCGTCAGGATCTTTTGTACAGCGGCTAGTTTGTACCGGTACGGATACATAGTACGGATTTTTCCCTCCGCAATGGAGCCGGCGGTAAATACAAACCATCGAACGTGATTGCTTCTACTGGTGCACCTATTGTGAACCTGATTATAAATAATGTACAATGATGATATGATGAAAATAAGACGATGTTTTAATAAAATACTAAATAGTATGCATGTCACTCCAGCTAATGCAGTGTTTAAGATTGTAACCCTGAAATGGCGAAAATCGCCAAAGTGTATTATTGATTGAATATTGAACATTTCTGAATATAATAAAAGGAAATTGATCACCTGCCAGACTTGCAAAATAGCAAGTCTGTCTGTCTGTCTGTTTTTCTGTCTTTTTGGAAAGGGGGGCTCCCATACAAATGAAACACAAATTTCTTGACAACTCAAGAACTAATCAAGCAAAGGAAACCAAATTTAACATGTAGGAATTTTTGGAGGCAACAAATGTTTCTATGGTGGTTGGAGACCCCTGCCTTCTCTAAAAAGGGGGGGCTCTCATACAAATGAAACTACATAATTTGAGAACTAATCAAGCAAATGGAACCAAAATTGGCATGTGAGGGTTTTTAAAGGTAAAATTTGTTTTTCTGGTGGATTGAGACCCCTTCCCTTAAGGCATGGCTCTCATACAAATGGAACAGAAATTTCTAAACAACTCAAGAACTAATCAAGCAAATGGAACCAAATTGCGGAGGTTTTTGAAGGCAAGAAATTGTTCTACGGTGGTTTGGCTTTTTGGGAAGGGGACGGACTCTCAAACAAATGAAAAACACAAATTTCAATCAAAAATGAGAATTATCCGTACTGTTATGAACAATTGTATGCAAGAGTTTTTAAGGCCGGAGAAGGATGGTTCGAGACTCCTTTTCCGTCTTGAAGGGGGGGGGGGGGGGGGGCGGGTTCCCATACAAATGAAACACACATTTCTGCATAACTCGAGAATTAATTAAGCAAATCAAACTAAATTTGATATCTGAGATTTTTTAGGCAGAATATGTTTTATGGTGGTTCGAGACCCCTACTGCCTCTGAAAAGGGGGCTCCAAAACAAATGAAACACAAATTTCTGCATAATTCTAGAACTAATCAAGCAAATGGAACCATGTTCTGCAGCATGTTCTGATAGAAGTTTGAACCCCTTCTTAGTCAAGAATGGGGGATGCTTGAGTATCTCTCAGTGCTACATTATGCATAAGAGGTTAATCTAAGGTTATGCAAGAGAAAATTACTTTTAAAATGACAGGATCCGGTGTGGTTTTAAGGTAAATGTTTGGCTATGAAATGCTTTTACACAGAAAGAAAAACCATGTAGATCAGTAGATCAGAACCAAACAAAAAACTCTGGTAGCGGGTTGCATTTTGAGCAATTGAAAAATTACGTTGAAACTGAAGCTCAGAAAACGCCTGTTATACTGATGGCAATGGACAGAAAGAAAGTGCCTTTGATAGCGTGTGTTTTATGAGTGCAGTGAAAGAGGATGAATCACTGTATTTTTTCCTGTAGCGGTTTCTTACCTTTTACCTTTTACTTATCAGTTCAGTGTACAAAGCGACTTTCCGGTACTTTTTCTATAAAATGGACAGGCTAGTCTATCTTACAACATAACTATAATTAACAAAGAAATCTACCCAATCAAATTTCATCGTACCAGACAGTGACACTGCAGCTGATAAGCTAGGTAGAGAAACAAAACGATACCTTATTGATTTGACAAACTCTAACAAAAGCTTCCTCTTAGTATATAAAACCCAGACGCCTTCAGCGCTCGGTATCAGTTCTCGAAGATACATTCTTTAGGAAATTAACCAATAAGCACGAGTTGTCAAACACCCCAAAAAAACAAAATGCAGCCCTCAACAAAAGTTCTTTGCTTGGCTCTGATTTGCCTGGGTGTCTGCGTATCCATTGGGAATGCCTTCCCGCGAGATATTGCAGTCGCGTTCGAAGATGCAGAACATCTGAGTAAGTTTGATTGCTTCATCATATTCGTTCAATTTTCATTGAACTTTCAGGACCAATTTTAGTAAATACTGAAGAAGCAGAAGTTAGACAGGAATCCGTTGAGCTCCCGGATGAAGAAGTTGGTCCCCAACTCCGTATAAGCTGCGACGTCATTAATGGAACCACCACATTCTGTGCTCTTCATTGTCTAGCTCGTGGATCCAAGGGAGGATACTGCAATGCAAAGAGGGTTTGTGTATGCCGTAAATAGGGGGGTAAAACGGTTGACTCAGTTGACAATAATCACGGAAGTCTACATTTTATTTAAATAAATGAAATAAAAACAGCATATAAGCATGGATTTCTCAACTTATTTCGTCCAGTTCAGCACAACGTTCGGTATTTTCGCATTGATTAAGTTTGTATTTCTCATTCAGATGGGTTAATACAACATTCCGTTAGTATGATTCGTTCTCTTTGCAGAAAACCCATACATGTGGTAGGTAGGCCATTCGCAAACCAAACCAAAACATCTCACCATTCAACGTTAATCCTAATGCTATTTAAAGTCTGTTAAATGTTCAAAATCATTTCAACTATTTCCACTTTTGTTCACCTATGTGCATTAAAATGAAACGCAAAAACCGCTGATTCTGAATATTCTTTTGCACTAAATAAATTCTTCTCTGCTAAGTTTTCGTTAAATATCTGAATTAGTAAACTCACATTTTTTTGTAACGATACTTTGTTTTGTATCCCAAAACAAATAGCTCTCAGATAATCATCATAATTTTAGTTTTCTACTGTTTCCGTACGCGAGATGATTTACCATACTGACCGATAGAGTTTTATAATTTAATAAAGCTTTCTTACACTCTTCGATGGAACTTTTTATTCGAATCTGAAAGCTGATTTAACACAGCTTGCTGAATGATATTGATAACAGTACTCTCCTCTATGTCTTATTTCAAACTATTAGTTTAAAATCCGGTGATGTTGAAAATATAGTATTTCTATTCATTTCTGTTTTTCTAACATATATCTGCTCTTGGGTAATCGTATGGATGCATATTTCCGGTATACATTTTGAGTTTGTACTGATGAAGAAAGTGTATTATCTCTGTTCTTGATTTAGTTTAGCACGGCTCTGATTACTAAGGTAACATTTATGTTTTTTTTTATTTCAAGTGAAATGCAAAACAAAGGTAGGATACCGTGAAGCTTCCTAATTCCAATCGGCGTTTTACAGTGCCTTATTCCGGTCAAGCCGCTTGTTTTGGATTGCGTGAATATTGTTGCGCGGAATTAGGAACCGTTCATTGGAATTCAGGAGCTTCGCGGTATTTTCATAACAAGAATAAGATATGCACAATTGAACTTCGGCTATCCGGCCTAGTGTGTTTACTTTTTCGATATTCGAAAGATTTGGTAGTTTTTAATTATTCGATCAGTAATAAAATTAAACAACCAAGCCATAAAACAGATTGAGCAGGGCAATCGAAGATCCGATAGCGATTTTAGTTCATAAATGCCAGTTAATCAAAAGACTATTACATTGCTTGTATGCTACAGTATGTCGGGAAAACAATGTGTGCAATGTAAAAATACGTACTTCAATGAGAAGCACTCAAAAATTAAATAAGAAAGCTATTTCTACCGTTGTTCGTTCAGATATATGTTCTACCGATATAAGATGCTATGAACATCTCCTAATGAGATTGTTTCTCTACTCACATCTACCATACCCACTGTCTCATTTGTTCTACCGCAATATTTACCATTTCGTTATTCCTAGTAAAACGTAGAAAATGAACAAATTACATGAAAAAGCACGAAGCGAATGAACGTATCATATTGTAAAAACAAGAAATAAACATAAACATTAGTATGACACGACCACACGAGCGGAGGTAGGAGCATCCTACCCAAAAAAAAAACCCGGATACCATCCCACGCACGATTGCCTGAATCCAGCTTCCGCTCCCCGTTTTTTTTTTCTTCAGTCGATTTGCTTACCTACTAACTATTGTTACCTACCACAAACTTTACATGGACATCTTCCGTTTATTCTTGTACCCAAGAACGGGCGCAACGGTTTCGTTACGAGGCGTCACTAGATCATTGTGTCCCATAGGAACTGAAGGAATACCTGAGCAGGTCGGAGTCATCCCACTGCCACTGCTGCTAAGGTAAGTTGGAAGCGCATACATCGAGACATTGGCAAGCGGAAGGGGATCCAATTTTTTGAACATTTTGATTTTCTGCTTCTCCGCCAAAACGGGAGATAGCTGCTGGTGGTGTTTTGGAGTGGTTGGCAGACTAGCATAGTTGGTGGTTTGGCTACTACCTCCGAACGCGGCCCCATTTATGCTACTAACAGAGCACTCTCGCAGCATCATCAGATGGTCTAACTTATCCACAGTTGCGTTTAGTTCATGCTCCCAAACATCCTGTTCCTGCTGTTGGCCATCACCACCTTCCACTGGACGGACGGCTAATGTTTTCACCTTCTGCCGGAGAAGTTCCAGATTAAGATCCGTATCGTTCATGTAGTCATCTTCGGTTGGATCCTTTTCACTGACGGCGGAACTGGTTGCCAACGAAGTGCTTCCCACTGAATGAATCTCGCACTTGTCCAGCTCAGTCGATATGTCTGGCATATTACAGCTGAAGTTATTGTAGTTACTGCAACTACTGGCACCAGGTGAGCTCAGTTTCATCGAGCTTGAAGACGGAGGCAAGTTGGACCGTTCGGCCCCCACACCGGGTTCCCGGGGACCGGAAGGAGCTGCGAGACTAAGGTCACCCCGTTGCTTGTGGATCTCCTCACTAATTTGCTCCAAATTCCTCAAAGCCGTCCCGTAGGCAGTTTTGGCAGCAGCAATTTGATCCTCTAGCTGCTGGATACGACCCTTCTGTGCCTCCAACTGTTCCTGGCACAACTGCTTCTCCTCAAAGTATGGCCTCGATTTGCTGATACTACGCCGGTTACGTTCTTCCAAATGTTGTACCTGCAAAAAAGAGAAGAAGATTATATCAGTATTCATTATTTATTAACAGACTGTAACTAGGTATGCGATAATCCTCTTCACCGGGCATTCCAATTAAATCCGATCTCACAGCGTAACAACTGGCGTGAGAGCAACAATTGACCTACAAATTGGATGGTACTAGCATTGTGTGGTGGACCTGACCACCGGACGTAATCGACCCCCGGCGAAGAGACGAGAGAGAGAATGGCAACCACTCGATCATTAGCGTTGTTACATGCGCTTTCCCCCGCCAATCTCCTCAGTCTATGTGGTTTTTTCGCACGGCTGGGTACATTTTCCCGAACCGACAATGATTTATTCGTGTTCCATGTGCAGATGCTTAACCGTGCAGTGCTGGAAACCATACCATTTGATTTGCATCCACATGTGGATGGAAAAAAATACAAAATTGGTAAAACTGGAGCCCCAAAGAAAACGGCCAGTCGAAACAAAGTGCTGAATAATTTACACACTCACATCGATGTCCCAAATTCTGATTGCTTTCGGTCCCAATTGAAGTAATTGTGCCAACAATCGCGAGATTACGCAACAGATCGTTTGACCTGCATCTTGTCTTGAATAATTTGATAAATTACAGGAGATTTGGCATAAGTATCATGTCAGGCTGTATTTTTGGATAATTGAGAAACGACATAATTGCAACACTTATTACAAGCTAGGAAAATCATTAAATGTTTATATTTCATGGCCAAGTTCAAACACAACGGTCAATTGACCGATGTCAATTTCAAAGCATCGCTCCAAGTGAAGAAGGAAACTGGCCATGGTTGTTGGTCGTGTGATGCATGTTCACCGTTCTGAAGCGCAATCAAGTTCACATCTGAAACAATGAATTTGAAATTGATTTTGGGACACCGACCATGAAGCTATGTCCATTTAAAATCCGGAATAATAAAATCATATGTATCTCGGTAACAGATTGACGTACAAATAAGTTTAATACATCAAAACAAAGGTAATTCACTGTACTTAAGGAAAAAATATCAATACAAATAATTTCTCTTCGTTTCTAATGAAAATTCGCACTTTCTTCTTTATTCTTCCCATCAAACGCTGCACACCTCCGGAGTCAACTTCCTTGGCACATTTGTTCCACATTTTGGTCATCTGAGTCGCGTCCCGAGACGTTTTTCCACTTTTCATTAGCTTCCGCTTCATTATTGCCCAAAATATCTCGGCCGGAACTGCGGGCAGTTGGGTGGATTAATGTTTTTATCGATGAAATCTACGTTATTATCGCGGTACCACTGGATGACTTCCCGACTGTAGTGGCAACTCGCCAAATCTGGCCAAAACTTCACGGGACCTTTATGGGTTTTAATGAAAGATAGTACGCGGTTTTTGAGGCATTCTTCCTTGCACAGCTTCGAGTCCATCGTCTTATTCGTCACGAACACTTTGGTCCGCAGCTGCATATGTCTTGCCAAATCATCAGTTTTTTTTGGCAAATTTGTCCATAAATGCAAACTTAAACTTCGCAGGAACATCTTTTCGTGCCGTCGCTATGTAGAATTACCAAGCAGACATCCTTGGTACTTCGTCAAAACTTGTTGGTACTCGAGCTCGACTGTTGGTGACGAAACTTTGTTTCAACGTTCTGTTTGGTTGCTTGCTGGCTCGATAAGAACGATATTCTGCTCGCAAACGAATTCTTCGAACGGTATTGCGAGCAGCAGCGTATTTTTATGCGATTATTTCTGATGTGCGATCATCATCTGATAGTCTAGGGTTTGCTCTGACGGTTCTCAACATCTTCTGGTTCAGCTTGCGGTCATATGTTCCACTACGACGCTTACTTTGAGGCACTCGATTCACGCTGTTTCGCTCCCTGAAACGTTTTAACACATCATACATCGTTGATTTGGTGATTTTCAACGTTTTTGCGATTTTTATTGCGGACCACGTTGGATTATTAATGTGGGTGTGCAGATTTTTTCTCTCCTCCAGGATTCTATCTGGAATATCTTTTGAATCACTCCACGAAACACCGTGAAGTTTATACTACAGAAAGCTTCTAATACTGGGCGGTGCTATGGAAGGCGATACTTATGATCAACAAATTATTAGGTTTTTTTTTTTATTTTTCGACAGCTGTCATTCGCTGAAGGGTGTTGGCCAAATTTGGATTTTTCAGATATAATCCTAAAAAGGTTATAGAGTATTTTTCATTTTTCATAAGTTAGGATGCGGTGCTGCATCGGTCCTATCCTCAGCCGAGTCAGAATCTTCTGATCTCGAGGGTACGGCATATCTTTCCACTCTTGTGTAGTATTTTTGATACGCCTTAGGAACGCTTCTCGGTTGTTATACCATGATTACTCCCACGCGTATCGAGAGGTCCGCTTCCCCCAGCGGGTAGCGTCGCTGTATGGGACAGATAGGTCCCGCAACTGAGCATGACGACCCTGGTTTGCCAGTTTATCAGCAGCCTCATTACCAGGTTTACCTGCGAATCCAGGTACCCAGACGAAAGTTACGTTTGTAAACTGTTGCACCTCCAACAGCCACGGGTGTCCCACCTGCCCATGCTCAAGAGCAGATAGACCGCTCGCAGAGTCGGAGAATACAACAGTCTGAGTCCCATTTGACAACTTGCATGCCTGCAAGAGTGCATAGGCCTCAGCTGAGAAGATACCGCAGATGCCGGGTAACCGGCTGCAACGGCTTATGGCCCTCCCAGATACTCCGTAGCCAACCTCTTCCTCAATTAACAAGCCGTCCGTAAACAGCAGGTTCAGGCCTTTAAATGTGGAGGCAATTTCCCCATAGGCCGCTTTCGCAACTTCGGGGTTTGTCCTTGTTCCACATAACTGCCGGATACGCCAATCCACTTTGGGGCGCGTAGAGTCCCATGCCCGTTGCCACAGCCTAGGAAGCTGACACAACGTGGGAATCTCTACTCCCGTTAGGTCTCGCCACCACTCTTTAGCACTCTTTGAGGGTAGTCAAGATAGGAAGTCTCCATGTCATATCATATGCCTTGGACAAATCGAGAGATACTACATCGATATATAAGTTCTCTGCCTTGACCTTGTCCAATAAATGATCGAGCTCAGAGAAGAACGTCTCCGACCCGTAGCCGCATAGAAATGCGTGTTGCTGTGGGTGGATTCGCCCATGCCTCTCCAACTCAGTTGACAGGCGACGGTTAACCATCCGCTCGAGTGTTTTCCACATATAGCTCAAAAGCGTGATGGGTCTATACCCATCTGTTTGTGTCTTATCCTTTCCTGGCTGGGGAATAGGAATGACCAACCCTTCTTTCCATACGTCTGGAATCATACCGGATTGCCAGACATCGTTCAACGTGTCCAGAAAGGCCAACCGTCCGATAAGTGGTAGTTTCCTCAGGAGGCGATAGCCAATATCGTCAGATCCTGAGCTCCTCTAGGTCGAAAAGTCTGTTGTAGTTTGTTGTGTCACCACACGGACCGTTGTTGGTACTACGAAACCTCCCCTCTGCCAGTGTCTTTATACGGGCGACTGCAAGGATTCTTTTTATATCTTTGTTCTTAATTTTGTTTCTTTTGAGGCAACAAATAATTTATTTCTACCAAATTTGGAAAACTATCTAATATCTCTCTATTTCTCAAAACTTTTTTAATAATAATACTTCAGTTAGGCAAGAAGGTGAATTAATGTACCAGAAACTGGGCTGGACGCCTGCGGAGTTGGGTATTGGCGACTCGTGAGGTAGTAAGTGCTCTCAAGGACGGTGGAGCAAGACAGGTAATTGTTACCCATTGTATCTATATTAATAAAATTTATTTTTAATAGGTTTGCGTCGACCATCAGTTGAATCGGTTGAATCGGTTTTGTCGATACTTTGTGAAGCAATATTTTGTTATCAGGCGTAGTGTTTTGTCTATTGTTCGTTGCGCGAGCGATCCAATGAGTATTAGAAGTCGTGGTCCGCCAGGTAAGATTGGTCGGTGGTGTGGTACATAATTAATTGTGATCCAAATTATTCGTTCGCCATGCTCGCCGGGCTACCCTATCTTGGAACAAAAAAAACCACTGTTCAATTTTGTAAGTGACTCCAACGGCATCCATCCTGTTGGTGTAGATTTACCCAAGTTGAATTTCAGGCGTTGAGATGAATTGCCTTGTTTTTCTAATAAAATACCACTAGCATCCTTACTGTTGGTTTAAATCGGCCCAAATCGACTTTCCAGCATTGTAAAACATCTCCAATGAAAAACCACTATCACATTTTTGAATGGCCCCAATAGCATCCTTACTGTTAGTTTAAACTGGTCAAACTCCGCGGCTTCCAATAGCGAGAAGTATGCTGATGCAGAATAGAATACATTTTCATATGTGCATATAATCAGGATCCCAAGATATAGCATATTCTGGTAATTTTGTCACATACAAGCGCCATCTAGCGAGAAAATTATTAGCTGCCTTTAAAAAAGCCGTGGCCATATGATCAAAGTTTTGAAAACAGAAACGTTCTATATTCAAGGACTCCAAGATATAGCACATTTAGATAATTCATTTGAGCGAGAGGTTATCGTTTCTATGTCAAAACAATTGAGACTTGTGTATTAGATAGAAGATAGTAATTACACTCAATTCTGTTTTATGCGATTTTATTGGCTTCTTTTTTTGATCATGTGATCAAATTGCAACAAAATTGAATGTAACATGTTTCAAAAAATAACAAAAACAAATCAAAGAAAAATCAGCAGGAATTTATAAAATTGTATCTATCTTACGATTGAATCGCGTCAAAACAGAATTGTTGAAAATACATCAAAAAGCCGTAAGCTGGAGCTACAATAGTACGTTACCGTTAGTTTTGGACGGAGTGCACACTTTGAATTATATGGGGGATGTAGCATATTGAACCTTCCGGTCCGCCTCTAAGCATATTTCTATGAGGTACCAGGTGGTTATCCACCTATTGCTTGTCGATCCGCCAAATTTGGAACTCGTCTGCATTGAGTTATCTCAAATTATAATATTCCAATAATATATCAAAAACATTGCGATTGGTTGAGTGGATTGAGGATAATTAAATCATTGAGTATAGGACCAAGAATTCCCAGGGTGGTGCTAAAACGATAAGTTTGGAAATCAATAGAAGCATAAAGTTGCCAAAAGGCACTAATTTCACCAAATCCTTCAATAGTAACTTTGAATGTATGAGCACTGATTGCTCTCTTTAGAGGGTTCAACTTGCTTGATGCAGTTATTGGTTCCAGTAGTTGAATTGTTTGTACAATGTAGTTGAGCAAATTGAAAGGTTAAAAAAGTTGAGTATTTGTTTGAAAATAGAGGACGTCTGAATCTGTTGGTGAAATTGTTTTCGTAATTTTTCAGTGTTAAAATCAGAACTGACCAAAACCAGTGGTAAACTGTGCGTGAATGTGTCCGCGAGTGTTAACGTAATGTTTAAGTGAAAAATTTGACCGTTTTTCATGCCGAGAGGGAAAGAGAGAGAAAGAGAGAGAAAGAGAGAGAAAGAGAGAGAGAGAGAGATTTATAACAACAACTAACAACTATATTTCAACCTCAATTTCAGTAAGCGAGATAAGGCGCTATAAGCTTGGCAATTATTGCCTAAATTTTGGTTCAAATGCCAAAAGTTCATCCACAGGCAAAAGGAGCATAAACTAATCTTTCTAGCATCTATGCTCCCAACTATAAAGTTCAAATTATCACACTGTTTAACTCTACATGGAGGCGTTCCTTCCCTTGATTCAAAGTAGTAGAGCGATTTTAGATCTTTCTGGAATCGCTCTATTTCGTGGAATTCTCTCTACTACGCAGTTGGCCTGGCCGATGACAAGAAAAATGATGTATTCAAGAAACCATCGTTTTCCAGGATGCTTTCAAGAATTGGCTGCGTTAGTGTGAGATAAGATTAGATTAGATTAGATAGTGCACACTTAGAATTATGTGCCGAGTCTCGGCTTTCTGAAACCAAGATCTAGGTATTTTTATGTTAACCGCTAATCTCGGTTTGGGTCAAACTGAAAACTCATATAGTTAGCCCTGCTTTTCTGTTCAGAAAGGGGTATGGGTTCTATAAGGGGTATGGTTGTATAATCAAACATGATTCTATAACCAAACAAGATGGAAATGAGTAAATGAGTGAAAACTCATCGGGAATGAACTCTCATATGCATCCGTCGAACCATTCTGAACGGCCGTTGTGAGAATATCACCATGAAAATCTCACTTGCACATAGGATGTTACCAATTACAAGTGCTTCTCTTTTATCTTCTGTTCTCTTCCCTATCCTATGATCACGAGCAATGCCATATGACATCGTGCACAGGCCATACACCAACGTAGGCCTTTTCCTAAAGTCAGCTCGTCAAAAGCAGAAACACCGAGACGACACAGAGCAATAAGTAAAGAACGGTAACCCTAACCAATTTTACGTTCAGCCAAATTGTCTAACACAAGGTAAGTAATCATATGAACACTACAAAATATACTAAATATCCATGACATAATATATAACGAGGAAAGGGAGGGGCCATCATGGCACCCAAGTGAAACGATTTGGATAGGGAGCATGGGATTGCCTCCTCCCTATTGTTAACATTTCGCGGAACGAGGGCGGGCTCTTCGACCCCTTCTATTGGGTTTATTCTGTCAATCGAGGGCTCGATTCTAGTGCTGTGGGTGTGAACTTTTGGAAGGAGATTCTCTATTCCCTATATTCGCGGATTTCGCGTAGGTGTCTCTCCTTACGAGCACTTCCAAACGTTTTTGACCTTTCATATAGGGGCTTGATGATCACAAACATCAATAGAATCCTGATCAAATCATTTTTCAGAATATTCCACTGTTATGGAAAGTTTCCTTGCTGCAATCGATGGTAGTATTTCATCATCATCATCATCATTATTATCAACAACCCTCTGCCAGCGATTCTTAAGAAACTAATTAATATATGGAAAATATATTGATCTCATCACTCGCAATTTATCCTAGACAAAGGATTGGCGTACAAGTGGAACAGTTTTTGATGTTTTTATGAGTGATTAAACGTAAGCAAACAATATTACGAACATCTATTAATATGGGAACAGTTATTCTATTTCTGACTTTTCTTGGTGAAAATAAATAAGACTCTATTTTGCTAGGGTCTGAAAGATTTTTTTTTTTTAAATGTTCTTTCATAATATATTTGGAATGGAACGAGACTTCATTCGATGCTACTCGACTATTAAAATCAAGGAAAAGTTCCGATTTCCACTAATCAGTTTTTCCCACAGAGTCAGGGGCATCATTAGCGTCATCATTATAACATAAACAATGAAATACTTTTCATCTTCCAATAAGAGACACGAGGAAACAAAAAAAAGTTAACTCTCAGTCACGAGTTATTGATACCCAGCCCGAACCAGTAAATATTGCACAGCATTAGTAACAAGTAATAAATGTATTGCTCTCGTAATAGATGAAAGATGATGGATGTGGGACTTCTTTCCGTAAACCAGCCCGCTCTGGCGTGGTCGGGTTCGGCAAGAAATGTTTCAATTTACAACTATCTTTCAACCACCACACCACCTTTTAGTTCACTTTCACTCGAAGGAGTGTACATTTCTACAGCTTCGGTACAGAAATACGTGAAACAATTGCGCGAATATACGGTGGCAACTATTTATGCAATTTGCGGTATGCTACTGCTGTGTTTTTATTTTTCAGTTTCACTATCTTCGAACAACTACATACTACTAAGTGGAGCTGCTACAAGGTGTCGAATAGCAGCGGTAAGTCAGCGCACCCAGCATGCACATGTTTGACCAGTGCGTAATTTCACCGGGCTCCAAATGACTGCACTTTTCTCGCCTGACTGTGTTTGCATACCAATAAATTTGTATGACTACCTATATTTAGCAAGCCCGAAGGTGCTCGCGCGCTATATTTGACCGATCATACACGTGCACTCAAGTGTACGCCATGTGAACTTGGTGTGAACAAAGGTACACCCTCTAGGGCACATTGCTCCGCTTACTTTGCTCATCGTTCACTTATATTTTTATGCGGTTATTCGATACTGTCAAAAAAAACGTTTTGGGCAGCACTTGAAAGTCATCAAAAACGTGCAATTTGACACTTTCTAGCTTTTTTCCCAGCAAAAATCGAGTCTATACAGGTGCTGAAAGATTGTCCCAGGAAGATCAGGGAAAAATATCGAATTTCATCGCTGAAATTCGATTGAGGGTAGGGTGTTTGCAATTAAATTCAGTTGTCCACATGAGACAGCACTATATTGTGACGACATCCAATTAAACTTAACCCAAATCCCCGAAATGGGCAGTCAAAAAAAAACTGTAAGCATTAGCATTACTACAATAGTGGGTTTTAGCCTCCGTAAGATTCGGTTTGCGCCTAAAGCTATGTACCCCCAACCGGCGTCGTAAACAATCCGGCACTAATAGGATTATGCGTTCGGGGAAATGTCAATTACGCTCTCTGTTTGTTGTCGTTTGTTTTCTATTATCCATGGAAAGTGGGTGAATTCGTTAAGCATATTTGTCTAGTAAATCAACGCCAGCAGGGGAGGGCACAATTGTATGTTTTTGCTATATTCTATGGCTCGTCAAATATGGCATGATGCTGTTCAGCTCTGTCGAGGCCTTTGCTGGATGAAACACTTAACCCTGCCATCAGAGTTGCTATTGCTTGTTTTGGCGGTGCAATGCGTTGGGCGCTGGCGGTAATGTCACTGGTGAATCACGGTGGGTAACTGAGTTAACGAGTTAAATGATTCCGCACAAGGGAAAAACAATGTCGCAATTTAGAACCCTGACAGCAACATGTAAGGCAGTGGGAATGTATGTCACATTGTTGTATGCTTGGCAATTTGAATTTTATCTATCGTTATCGAAAAGTGAAATGAGGTTTTAACTGTAATGGATGGTAGGTCGCTTGCCTTTGTTTAAGTGTTTCTATTCAAAGCTGGAATTAGGATGTGTTATGAGTAGTTAGCGGAAATAGTTTATGCTGCTCTAGATTTGAATGTACCGTACTACCAAGCCAATGACGGCAGATACTACTACGAGTCATGCCATTTAATATTCTTTTTGAAAGTTCCGGTTCGAATTCCAGTATTTTCTTATAACGGGGTATAATTAAAAAATGAGAATTTTATTTAAGGGACATAACCAAAAGTTTTAACAGGAGCGCTGTTCATCGATTTGACGAATGCATCTTTTGATTCTATTAATTAGTTGTTTACAGTCTTTGGCTCTTCAGTTGTTTTTGGTACACAAGCGAACTCAAATATCCAAAGAAATCTTCAATCGGGCGACACTAGGGCAAATTAGTTGGATTGCGATTTTCTGGTACATACGAGATGTTTTGGCTTTCTGCTTAAACTTATAATTCACGTTCAAAGATGCAGTAGAAATGTTATCATAATAATATCGATCATTTCCTGGGATGTGGGTTTTTGAGAAAGGAAAGTAGCTTTCATCATCTAAAACGTAACATTTTCCGGCGTAATTTCGGGTCATCCAGTGGCCTTGGGATTTAACGGTTGCTATTTGTTGATCTGTGTATTCTGGTGCTCTTGATTTAATGTGGCAAGCTATTCTTATCTTCTTCAACGTCTTGCTGTTGTAAGGTTGCGTAGTCTAAAACTTTTCTGCTGCATCTGATTGACTAATCGAATCCTTGTTGTTAAAAGTACTATGGAGCAATCTAAGTCCTTTCTTGTCCACTATTTATCCGGGCTCCCACTACCACTCCTACGAGGTGTTCCTGAGTATGCCAGGACACGATAGATATTTGAAACTGGCATTTTCTCGGTTTTAAAATGGTTCACAGTGAACTTTTTCCCCTGATTTATGTTCGTTTGATAAAACTGTACACAACTGTTCACATAATCTCTCTTTTATCTGTGCATGTTGCTGGTTTGGTGGGAGAGAGAAATCATTCTCATTTTTTAGTTCTACTACACTAAGAAATTCAGAATTTTCAGTTGCCTCGAATCCGCCAGGAGGACATAACATTTGAAACAATTATCTGATCCAACAACATAGGGACAACAGAGAGAGAAAAATGAGTATGACATCGGTGAGATCGTTCAATTTATTTTTATTATTGTGATAAATCTTTTATAATTCTAAATACACGCCAGAATAAAAAAAAAAGCTGATTTTCTTTAATTCTGGAAGATGACCTCAGAATGTTCGTGTATGGACAGTCATTCTTGAAATAGGTTGTTGGATGTGCAATAGAGCTACCACCGATCATATTCAGGGCTAAAAATGTCTGCAAAGAGCAAATTTCGGTTCAATATCAAGCACATAACTGGACATCACAAAACAAACAAGTTAGAATTATAAATCTGGATATTTCATATTTTTAAGACAATGTTGTATGCAACTCCCATTTTTGTTAGAAATATTTCTTGCAAGTTGCTGCTTCGTGTGGATTGAAAATCTATTTTACATACATTTACATCACAATGAAACGTTTTACGTTCGTCACGTGACTTATTAGTAGTGTGTAGACATTGACACTGGGTAAAAATTGTTTTGTTGGTTAAACCAAACCCAAGACTGTCCAAAATCTAGAAAATAGAAACTTTAGAGTCATTTTACAAGAAATACCTCATGAATTTATGCTAAGCCGAGCATTCCATTTATGTGCATTAAACAACGCAGAAAATTACAGAACTGGGTGCCTTCCGGACATTGATTGAACGTAGTCCAGCCTGATTCTTGACCTTTTGGTCTTTTGGTCAAGGTTAGCTTTTGTTAGCTACGGACAGAAGCGTTCCGTTTGCACCTAAGAGATTCAACCACCATCTTGTCGTCTTTAGCGTTACTGTGAGGATTTTGTTGTCCATTTCCTTTTTTTACGATCGAGGGTCAAACTGCAGATTCGAGACCAATATCGGAAATTCTTTAGATAACCTTCTTGGATTCCATAAATTTTCAGCAAATTCATGATTAATTAAGCGAATAAATTTGTTTTAATTTTTGTTCTGTTTTTGTAAACTCGCATTTTCGGCTCTTCTATTGCCAACATACAATTAAAAGTATGATACGCTGTGAGATACTCAATTTGTTTTGGATATCTTTTTTGCTATCAAACAAAATTTCCCGCAGAACTAGAACTTTTTTCTTAGATATTATATACTGTTAAATGAATCACAAGAGCAGAGAATCGCACAAAACAGAACAACAAAAACCATCCACGATATCACAGTGAAGTTTGACAGCTGTGGCCATTTGGCCGTATGCTTGTTTTCATGGCAGCCAAAAGGTTTTATGAAGGTTCTCAAGTGGTCATAACATCTTTCACTAGAACATTTTCATAACCTTTATGGTCTTATAAAGATTTTGTTAACTTGTTTTCACAACCGTCTACAGAGTGGGCCCCTTCGTACAAATTTCGGGTATAAAGAAGCATAGAGGAGATGTTGGTAGCCAAACAGTTTTGAATGTAGTATTATCAACAAAGCCGGCTGGAATAAATTGTTACTTGGGTACTGCCGTCTTGAACAGCAGCTCAACCCCGAATTGCTCGTTAAGGGCCGTGGAGACCTCGCACTCTTCCGTGATTTCATCCAGATTCTTGCACTGGATGGTCACTTGTGTAGCGAGGGAACGCACCTCCACCCCCTCGCCCAGAACTTGTTCGCCAAACTCCCTTTTGGTCTGGCCCTTCCGCGCGGTATCTCTCTTCAACTCCAGGATCATATTACCGATACGAGTACGGCGAATACTGCGCACATCGGCTTCTAAATCCGCAAACTTTGCGTCTACACGCATTGCCTTTAAGACCTCCAAGTACTTGGACTCTTCGGTGTTGCCGATTAGGATTCTCTTCCAGGCCACATTACTCCAGGCCTTTCCTTTAGGGGTTATCTCTCAATTTTTCCATTTACGCACCTTCACCCACTGGTTTTCTCTCTGTGGATCTTTGCCTGGGCCTATAATGCTTTTACTGACCATGGCGCTTGGGCCGCCCCTGGAGCTTGACTTGTGCCTGGTACCAGAGTCCTCCTCTTTCCGACTGACCACTGTTGGTTGGAAGGGTGGTCTCACCGATGCCACTACCACGTTCGTTTAGGTCTTATCTTCTTATAGGTGCCGGGTGCCAATCCTGCGGGAGACTGTCTCAAGCGCTTGGAAGTCCCTGTTGCCATGGTGGATGGAATGAAGACTCTCACGGAGACGAACGCAAGGCTTCAAGGCCGGGGTCTTTCTGTCTGACCAGTTCTCTAGCTCTTCGGTTGGCTAGTCGTTTTTTGCGTGCAACTTGCACTTACCTTCGAAGCCTCAGCAAGCTTATAGCAATCAACTGCGCGGAGACTACAGCCACTTTGGGGAACGTATCACGGATGAATCCATCTATCGTCTCCCCTTTTTGGTTACAACTAATTCTGCTGCCGTTCTTCTACCCGTTCCGGTAGTTTCTCTCGATTCTGCCGTTCTACTCGGTGGGAATCTATTCAGGCAACCTCTGGCGTGCCTTCTCTCAACTTAAAGTGACTTGGTTCGAGGTTTCGTTAACTTCCATTTTGTTGGGTCGCCCTTCAGCCGCCGTCGAAGCCCATATGGATTAGTGGCCATACTGATCTCATTGTTGTTTAGGTAAGCAAGGACGCCGTGCGAGGGTTTATATGCCGTTTTTAGAGCCAGATCAGCTGGCTCAGCCGGTCGGTGAAACATTGGAACGTACTGAAGGTCAAACAAGGTTTCAGTGGAACGGAGACAGCTTGGTGGTATCTCGAAATACCCTGCCAGTATCATCCGACAGTACTCAGAGAGACGACACAGGTCCCAACTCGAACATTGCGATTCCAAATAGAATATCTCGGAAGCCAGCTTGCCATAAATAGGGCGTGTATCAACCCCTATGTGTCTTACGGCGCTCCCTCTGTTCCCTATCCCAGCTTAAAGTGCACCTTAAGGCGCAGACTATCATTATGGATAATTTCGTTATTTCTTTTAAAGAAGATACCGAATAGTGATCGTTTGCAGACCCCATTCCTGTCGAGTATCAAACCGCCTCGGTAAGCTGCCCGTACTGCCGACAAAGAAGGAAACCTGCCACCTCGTCCGAGGGGATCCCGTCCTCTGTAAGACGTCCCATGGATGTTCAAAGCACGTGAATTCTTCACTTTTGATTGTTATTTTTCGTATTCTCCCCAGCGCGGAAGTAACGATCTTTGATGAAGTTTGCAGAAGCATATAATTTCTCATCTCCATGCGAAGCGCTAGGAGTGGACAGTAATTTTATTGCTAGAACGCATAGACGTGAAGAGAAAGTGTATTGATAGTTCCGTATAGGGCAACGGCAGGCTATGAAATTGAAAGATACAAGATTGAAAACGAGCAGAGGGCATTTGAACGGTAGTATCCGATCAGCCACATAACCTTTTTGTCATACTACCCCATGCAGGATAGGCAAGGGGGAAATCTCAGGGGGGGAAATACACAGCTCCTATGTGGCAAATTATACCTAGAGTTAATATTTTTCAGTTATGTATTCGTACAAGACAATGAAGAAGATTGCATGCTTGTCTATCAAAGATAAGCAAAACATTATTGGAATTAAAAGTATATTACAAATCTTTCTTTCTCTTTAGGTATTTCACTATAAACGATCATATTTATCAGGAGAAGGATTAACAATTCCCATCGAATTCCTCTACAATCTATCTTTTCATAGTAACGCTGGTAGATCGCCTTTTCGTGGCGCGTTACGGGGTATCAGATCTACCACCGAACCCTAGTCCGAATTAATTCAAACTAGGGAACATATTTGTTTTTATAGTCAAAGGAACCTATAATTGGCCTTATTACATTTTATGTCTTGTGAAAAGTGACAATACTCGGATTGCGCCACCGAGGATGAGCTTGGAATAAAGAAAATATGGTTAGTCTTCATTTGTATAAGACTTCAAGGGCTTATCGCTTAATAGGCTTGACATGTACAACTATAAACTGATTCATTTTGCTAAACTGTCTACTTCTTTAACAGAGGTAAAGTTCTGTCCAGTTAGAATCCGGTATCACTTACTGTATTGCAGCGGCACAGAAAGTGACCGCTTCAAGAATTCTTTTACATCGGTTTGTTTACCTAGGCGCCCACTTTCTATGGTATAAATTTCACGGTGTTTCGTGCAGTGAGTCAAAAGTTAGCCGAGAGGAGAGAAAAAAAGCTGCACCTCCACGTTGATAATCCAACGTGGTTCGCAACAAAAACCGCAAAAACGTTGAAAATCGACCCAACTGCCCGCAGTTCCAGCCAATGAGGGATTTTGGGCAATAATGAAGCGGAAGCTTAAGAAAAGTGGAAAAATGGCTCGGGACGCGACTTAGGTGACCAAAATGTGGAACAAATGTACCAAGAAAGTTGATTCAGGAGGTGTGCAGCGTTTGATGGGAGGAATAAAGAAGAAAGTGCGAATTTTCATTAGAAACGAAGAGAAATTATTTGTATTGATATTTTTTCCTTAAAGTACAGTGAATTACCTTTGTTTTGATGTATTAAACTTATTTGTACGTCAATCCGTTACCGAGATACAGATGGTTTTATTATTCCGGATTCATAGCTTGGACATAGCTTTATAACATTCCAAGACTTGTTCTGACACTTCGAATTTTCAAATATCTTAAACGCGTAAACTATCGCAATAACATGGCAAGAACAATGGCTTCAGTATCGTATCACCTTAAACCGTACATATTAATTCTAGACAAAATAGTCAAAAGGTCGAAAGTAACATTTGTAAACAATGACTTCTTGCGTATTTTTCTGGGATCTGCTTGCTCCCACGAACCAAATAGCACCAGAAATAGATACAAGGAGTCCGCATCTTTCCGCTGGTAGTGGTTGTAGATATTAGCAACCTGGCATTTCCGGGGAATTGACGTTTTAAGTCATTGTTTACAAATGTTACTTTCGACCTTTCGACGATTTTGTCTAGAATTTCACACAGAAAACTTATTTTTATGAAATTATGTTACTAACAGCAATCCAACCAAAACGCTTATCAAAATCAATTCCAAACAAAAGTGCATCAAGATAACGCAAGTTTTACTTTCATTCTACGCATCACTTACTTATCAGTCAAAATCAACAGTCATGCCCTCATTGCTGCACCAAAAACACAACCAAGATGCAAGAAGATAACGCTCGACATCGCATGAAACTGTCCATTTCTCTAGTGAAGAGATCCACCTGCAGCGAATCCTATCAATATTATTATTATATATAAAAGACTATGGCTTTTTTCATTTTTATGACGAGTTTCAATTCATCATTAAGTGGCTTCCTAGGTGGTAATCCTGGATATAAAAAGTTTTATTTTGTTGGTACATGTTTCTTTTATGTTTCGTATAGAGTCTTTCATTGCGAAACTATTAATATACTTTTATTCGCAAGATAGCTACAAAAAAAAACATTCGATTCATAGCATCCTCCTCCACCCATACTTTCTTTTCTTTCGCCGATCATTCGCCGCACCAGTTTCCTACCAAGCAATGTTGCAAAATTTAATTAATAATAAACTTTGTGCACTTATCAAGCAACGCCACCGTGCGAATTGTTAATAATTAAGAGTGCTAATTAGTTTATCACCCCCAATCTCTATCCTCAACACCCATCTTTCTCCCCCACTAATTTCCGAATCATCTTACTGATTGAATCAAAAGAAACCAGAAATCGGAAGAAACGAAAGTTGTTGTGATTAAGGTTTTCCGGAAATTGGGAACCATCGAATTAATTGCATTTTTTGTATCGACTAGTTCCACTGGTATTTCGATACCCTAGTGCCCCTTGGAAACCGGAACAAAATATGAACACAATTTACTTCAACGATACTTACTTTCAGTTCTGCTTCCTGGAATACTTTTGCCTTCTTTTGATGCTCGGCTCCACTTTCCGCCTTCTGCTTTTCGGCATCCATCACCTACGATGAAAGAATGAGAGAGGAAACAATAAACAAAATTTATAAACGAATGGCGTTCAGGTTATTCATCTCGTTAGAACAAGAATTCCAGTAACCCCAAAAAAAATCAATCATTTAATGGCTTTTCTGGTATGGCATTGGCATTGCTCTTTGTTATGCGTCGGGTTGCCAAAGGAATTTCCAAACTTTCGTTAAAAATAGAGAAGAAAAAACAGTAATTTCTGCGATGGGTGCAATTTTGTTTGCAAAGAGGCGGAATTCAGTCAAATGCTTTGCATGTGAGAGCACGCTCGGGTGGTGGTTTCGAGTTGATTCAATTCGTTTACTATGCCACAGACACATGGAAAATACCTAGGGAAGCGAGCAGAAACAAAATTCAAAAGTAGAACAAATGCAACGTTCAATATTTGCGTTCCAAATTTTAAATAGATCGAATTGAAGAAAGAGAATCAAATGGTATGACAGTTACAACGCGCACATTTGGAATGACGTTCACCCTTGGGGGCTGTCCACATAACACTTGTATAGTCTAGCGGAAGATTGACCGGTGTCTACGGTCTAGAATGTTTACGGATTATTGATAAAGGGAACGATAATGCTAATTGAATGTTTTTGAAAAATACTTATATGTGATGGAATCGGGAACATATGCTTTTAATGAAGAAAATCTCGAGTACTTTTTCAAATGCACGCAAGTAACATTTGGACGAAAATGAGAAAAACAGCATTGAACTTTTTTGAGTTTATTTTTATTCCTATTTGAAAACCGGACATGTTTATCGCAATTAAATTCCACTGAATGACACATTGGTCAAAGATATTACATCACTGTGCTTAAAAATTACAGTGGAGTGGAAATTCAAGTTTCATATAGAAAAATGTTTCTTACAACAGTCTGCAATAGAAAAAAATAATACGGCATTTTGATAAGTCAGTATGATATATGATGATGATGATGGTCCCGCCACTTACCCCTACAAAGGTTTGAGCTAGACGATTTATCTATTAGATAATTTATTTAAAACAATTCAACCAGTTTTGCAAAACCAAAAACGAACTGATTGTATCTACAGATATAAACTTCTTCCAAAACTGTTCATTTGCTTTACAGCGATTTAATTGTGAAAAGCTATTGATGTCAACCACAAATGTTCGCAAATAAACCCAGCGATCAGAAAATTCTATTACAATTCAATTCACAGAATCCTGTAGAAGGACATTATCAAAATACAATCCAATATCCTATCTTGCCCGCTACCGAGTGAGGTTTCAGCACTAATGGAACCGCCACCTTAGTTTCGGGCTGACCAAGGATATCCCCAATAAGGGGAATCGAGAATATTTCCAAACCGAAAAAATCCTGGACCGGCCCTAGTCAAACTTTTACTTTCAACCACAACAGAACTGACAAAGAATTCCCCGACAATCAGCCAGACAACCCACTACTATTTCATGGCATCTTCTCAAGCATCAAAGGCCAATATTTTTTGCAAATTCAAAAAGAAGTCCTTTATACCTGTATACCACGCGTGAGGCTCAAACTTTTGAAGACCACACAAAAAATGAAAACTACTTTAAATTACAACAACGAAATAAAAACTTTAAATCCATCATCATCATCGAGGCGAAAAATATAGTTTGTTTGTGCCCCATGACAAATATAAAACATTTAACAATAAACCATACAAAAATATCCGTTGTAATAACATCGTCAAGATACAAAATAAGTCAAGAGTAAAAAGTTATCAGAGTAGCTGTTCAAAAGGCAGCTTTGATGTGTGAAATACATTGTCTCTTAAAATCTGTTAATGTTGCTGCACGTTTGATGTGTATAGGCATCGAATTGAAAACATTCATACCCTTAAAAAATAACGAATTTTGTGAAGCTCCGTACAAAAAATATGGTGTTCTAACATCATCTGCGTTTCTTGTGTTATATCTATGAATATCACTTCCTCTTTCAATTCGATTGCACAAATATCGAGGCAGCAAACCGTTTATTACTTTAAAAATTAACACCATTGTCAAATACACAACTCTCTGCTTCACCGATAGCCACTGTAGGGCATCTAACAAAAAAGAGGAGGAAGTGAACCTGTTACATCTCAAGAACAAACGCATTATCTTATTTTGCAAACGCTGTAATCTCGATATTTGTGTTTGATTAGCTAAAAACAAAATGGAAGGGAAAAATTCAATGTGAGGACAGATTATACAATACAATTGTACAATTGTATTTTACTAGCAATAGTTAAATCGTTTTTCAATCGGCAGAGAATACCGTACTTCTTGGCTATTTTCTTGATGACATCGTCAATGTGAGAGTCAAATTTTAATCTATCATCAATAATCACGCCAAGATATTTAATCTCACGAACGCGATCAATTTTCACATCATCAATTTTAACAGAGACGTCTTCGTTAACTCGATTCCGCGAAGTTACCATGAATTTAGTTTTTCTTATGTTCAATTTCAACTGTTTGTACTTTAACCATCTACTTAGAGAACGTAAATCTGCATTCAAATGTGAAACGGCCTCCTCGAGGCTTTTAGCTGCAATGAACAACACGGTATTATCAGCAAAAAGATTAATATCACAAAATCGCAAGACTCGTCGCATGTCATTAATATATAGAATGAATAAAATGGACCCTAATACACTCCCTTGTGGTACGCCAAGGCTGTTCTCCACAGGGTTCGACACAGAATCATTAAAAGCCGTCCGTTGAGTTCTGTCAGACAAATAGCTTTCGAACCATCTGTATGCAAGACCCGAAAATCCAAAGCGCTCGATTGATTTTAACAACAAGGGCCGAGAAATCGTTTCAAAAGCGCGTTTCAGATCCAAAAAAACAGCAACAATCGTATCTTTACGCTCTTCATGCCTTATATATCCATGAAATATTCTGAACAAATTTCCACTTTTAGTTGAATTTCATCGCAGTTTCACGAGGATAGGTTTGATTGTGAGTAATAGATTCGATTATGCATAAATAAAAATAGGTTCCAATAGGTTTCATTATGAGTAAATACATTGGCATGAGTTCATTAACAATTGTTTAATTTGTGTAACATTCAACAACGTGTATCAGCCTTTAGCAAAGCTTTGATATTCCTCACACTATTTGTTCTGGACAAAAATTCTTTTCTCGCTGACATATGTAAACCAAATTAGACCGTACTGGCCATAGCAACTATTTCTTGACTACAAACGAAGCATGTAGCGTCTTCTTAACACTCGAAGTTTCGTGATCCAGATGCTACGTTCACAACAGCCCGTAAAGCGTAAAAAATGCCACTTGTCTGAAAAGTGGAATGTACAAGCCTTAAATTTACATGATCTTTGTCTTTGGTGTTATAGCAACTAATTGTCAACAAATTCGGTTTCGCGCGTCAAAGCAAGTAACAAGTTCAAATTCGTTTTCTTCCGTGATAGGTTATAATACGATTATTTCATGTAGCATAATATGCATAATAAATCGAATTTCATTGCTAGAAAATGTAATGCTCGAAAATGAAAATCCTGAAGTAAGTAACATTTGAAGAACAGAAATCAAACTAAACGTTTTCAAATGAAACTTTTTCATTGATACATTTGCTTGCTGCTTCATTCGAGTTCATTTGCTTGTATTATGGCGACAACTTCCAGTATCCTTAATATACGTCCGGGAATGGCATATAGTAAATTGATATTAAATCGTCATTAGCTTATAGAGATGAAGGTACATGGAGATCAACCCTACAAGATAAGATTGTGCTAATTTTTACCACTACAACCGGTAGTCTAGAAGAACCTATTTTTGATTTAACTTCATAACCCCATCTTGATTTTTTCTGTCGGTAATTATACATAGATCCTTGAGATTAAACTGCAACAGTATTCGTAAAATTTCATTTTGTGTACTTCATCTTATTTTTACGTCACGTCATGTAAGTTATCATTTCGAGTTTTTATGGTCTTTTCTCTAAGTGTGCAAAATTGTTCTTTGTCAGAAAAAAACTGGAGGCTCACCCTTCAAATGATAGCTGAAGGGCATTACACTTATTACGTAAGACAAATTTCTACATTTCTTAACCCTGTAAGTTTAAAAAAATTAAAAACCTAAAAAAATGTACAGCACGTGATAAAATGCCAGGCAACAATCCCCCCACAAACCCACGTAATTGATGCATAGCTTTAACGACAACACTGGGAAATATTGTTTACAACTAGCGCCGACGGTTTTTCCCCTTTTTCATTACGAAAGAACAAGCCTGATGATGAAACAACAACAAAAATACGGGTCAAATATACTTCGAAAAGAAACGATTCTACCAAATATTACGAAACTCTAAGAGATCGTATATCTTTTTTTATGGAATTGCTGAATGATCTTGTTCCTTAGTCGGATCAAGAAACACGCCCTCTGTTGATTGACGTTTCAGACTACCCAAATAGAACGACCACTCGTTAATGACATCCTTAATTCACTATCTAACATCTTAATGTTTCAGGATTTTCAGTTCAATCGTTATTATTGTATAAGATTACGAATAAGTTTTAAAAATTTACATACTTAACCTTTTTTTTTATTTCACAGTAAATCTCAAATAACTAAGAATAATGAGGAGAATTACAACATTATCTTTGATCTTTGATACTTTTGATGATTGAAAATCATTATTAACATGAAAAACGTCAATTTATGGGACAAAAATATTATTACAAATAAAATATTGATTTTCAAAGATCTAAATCTTTGGATGAAATCTAAAGATCTAAAATTGTTTAATAAACATAACTTATGGAAAAGGGACATATCTCGAGTAACTCATGATTAGGGCCTAAAAGCCATTTGTAAACAATGACTTTAAACGTTGATCTCTCACGAATTAAGAGAATCCTTCTATATCCAGCTATTCCATATGGTAGAACTAACATTCTTCTACCAGATGCTGCTTTCATTTCACGAGAATGATTTAAGATTCAAGAAAAATCGACATTTAAAGTCATTGTTTACAAATGGCTTTTAGGCCCTTAACATGAATTACTCGAGATATTTTCTAATATCACTGTAAAGCTAATTGTAAACAACACTTCCCAGGGTTGTCAGCATAGAAAAGCTTTTTTTGTACCGCCCTTAGCTATCATTTGAAGGGGGAGCTCTCTTCTTTTTCTGACAATGTGCAATTCCTGGACAGCCTTATATACTTAAGTTAGAGAGGATGGCAAGACAATCTTAAGAACCTAGCTGTGCATTAAATCGCGTCTTCTAAAGGATTCCCAACGTTATGCAACGGTGTTCATAAGAAGCTGGGAAAATAACGTTTGAATTGAAAAAAATGGGCTAATTTTCGCGATGAAAAAAAAAACTACAAAAAATCATTCATGAGCATGATTGACAACCCTGGTTACTACTCCGTTTTTGTCAGATCAGCTGTTATTACACAGAGAACCAACAGATGATGCTTGGGACTAGCATGCATCCTCAATCTGCAAAAGGTGATGATCCCAAACTAAGGCAATACCGGCACCCGATTGCAGGTCAAGTAGGGAATGGGTAGAAATATGTTGACGTAAAACTGACGTCGACTGCGAAGAAGATATTTTACTACGTTCCCCATTTATTCTCTGTTCAGAGTTTAAAGTTATTCAAATTTTGGCACCGATTTAAACCAACAGTAATGATGGTGTTGGGGCCTCTCACAAGTGTGGGTGGTATATTTCAGCAGAATACAAAAATATGTTAAAACATCGAGTTTTAGGATCGATTTAAACCAACAGTAACGATGCTGTTGGGTCACTCACAAGTGTGGGTGGTTTATTTTGAATGGAATACAAGAATACGTTAAAAACATCGAGTTTGAGGACCGATTCAAACCAAAAGTAAGGATACTCGAACATGACTAATTAGCTTCTGCACAGCGGTACTTCCCACTATTTTGACCACTTTTGACCAATCTTTTTTAAATTTTTGGATGTCGTCCGCTGGTTTTATGAATTTTCAAAGCTTTTTTTTAATCTTTATTACAGTGGCTTTCAGCCTCCTGGGCTAGTTCGCCAATTTTCGAAGCTTTGCTTTGGTTAAAGCCCAAAAAATCTCGATTGGCCGTGCCTCCGGGCAGTTCAGCGGATTCATACATTTTGACTTTTGTACAATTCTAAAGTGCCCATTGCGTAATGACATGACGCCAAATCAGGCCAAAACACTACTTGACCTTCGTGCTGCCTGATCATCGGCAATAATCGCTTCTGGAGACATTCCTTAACGTATTTCTGAGTGTTCATCGTCTCCGTTTTGATGTATGGGCTAGATGTTTTACCACACTCGCATATTGCCTGCCAAACCATAACCTTCTTACCGAATTTTTCGGTAAAAATTGCCATCTCCGTTTTGGGGATGTCTTTGTCTTCGCTTACAGTATAGAATTGTGGTCCGGGAAGCGTTTTGTAATCTAGTTTCACATACGTTTCATCGTCTATTATTATACACCCATAATTTCTACACAATAACGGATCGTAGAGTTTGCGGGGCCGTGGTTTCACAAGTTCCTTTTGGGTTTTTTCTGCCTCCGGTATGTTTTTAGCCCAAGTCTTTCTTTGGCACGCATGACGTTACACGACGAGGTCCCTAGTTTTTTCGCAACATCCCGAGCGGAAGTCGCTGGTTTTCGCTTGTAGGCATCCCTGAACTTTTTATCGATCTTCGGAATAACAGGACCGGATTTCCGACCACTCTTCGGCGCATCTTCAAACGTACTCTATTCTATTACTCTACTGTTCTCTATATTTTCGAATCGCAGATCGTACCGCTCCGACGCTTACACCCTCTTCCTTGGCCAATTTTCTCAAGGAGAGTCCGCTCACAGTGCACCATTTGTGCACGATACTTTTTCGTTGTTCCGGAGTAAGACCGCGCATTTTGATAGGTAACACAAAACTGAGCACTTTTTTGATGCTATGTCATTCAGAAATGTGCAAACAAAAGGACGCAGCCATGTTGAAATGTTTCATTATATTCAAAGTGACCGTTAAAATAAGGTGTGCTTATACATTCTGGAACAGTCGTTACTTCAGCTCTTTCGTGGTCAGGGGATCAGCTGCGCCTCTCCTTTATGACCACGCAATCAATCATTGAAGTAGATCCTCCGTTCTAGGTTCACCCTGGGCGACGTTGAAAGATTTGGCGGTCTTCGGTACAACATTTTTCTTCAGCCGGTCCATCTCCTTCAGTAATCTCTTGGCATAATGGGTCATGTGAACCTCCTCCTTCGCGTGATACTTCCTGATGAAGGCGGCAACTTCCAGCAGGCACTTCATAATGTATATCTGCCCGTTTCCGCAAACTCCATAGGAAAAAAACAACGGCTTAGGCATCCTCTTCTCGCTGAAAGTCAACCACTTCTTTGAAAGATATATTTGACGTCAACGCTTCCCTTTTGGGTGGGGGGCATTAAGTACTTGGTCGCGTGTCCCGGTCCTCGATCGTCGATTATGACCACGATGTCGATCTTCGTCGGGGCGATCTTTTTCACCAGCACTCAACCGCTCTTTCTGGGTGATTGCCTGCCTTGACTGACGCCTCTCCGTAACAATGTGCAACATGTCCTGGTACTCCTTCATCGCTTGGCCGGTTCCACCCACCTCTCAGCTCAAGGCACGGAACGATGAGGCCACCTTGCCCTGGGTCTGCCTCTTCAGCTTCTGCTGCACGTCACGGTCATGCAGCACTGTCGGACGGCCAAAATCATGCTTCCATTGAGCGCTCTCGCCTTTCTCCAGAAAGGAGAGAATGTTTTTAATTCCGGATCAGCTATATCCGGTGGATACGAAGTGCTTCATGATGTTCAAAGTCTTCGCTGAAGGTGCCAGTGTTGTTAGAAGTAGAGTGGGCCTTTCGTTTGGATAGTAATCAGTTTTAGCTGAAAAACTTTTTTCACATGGTCCTCGAAGAAAAGTTTCCTTGAAATTTTTTCCAGAGAATGATTGGATTAGGGAAGGCCCATTAATTATGTCACGCAGTAAGGGGGGAGGGGGGTTCGGAAAAACGTGACAATCCATACAAAAAAATTGAAGGTACATACAAAAAACGTGACAAGTGGGTATAAAAAGTCACTTTTTGCGTGACATAATTAATGGACGTCCCCTTAATTTAATTTTAGAGGACAACGGGTCACCTCACCAGCTTTTTATCTGCAAAAGTACATTTCCCCATAGAAAGTACTATGGAAAATTAAAACCGCGGGCGCTGAAACATAGATTCACCGATCAAGCTGAAATTTTGCACAGTTATAATCAGAGGGCAGGCCAAAAGGCTACCAAAAATCAATAGGGAAATGGTATTTCAATTCTGTCCGAGGTTAATGGATAGCCTTTTTGTGCCACGCGAAATTTACGAAAAAAAAGCCATTGCTTACGTTTGTCAGTTAGGCCCTAATGAAAAATCTTTGTCGACTTGTTCTCCTATAGCTCGCTATATACCTCGCCATGGCTCGCTATATACCTCGCCATGGTCTACAAATCAGATGATTTTTTTTGCTGAAATTTTGCGGTCTGGCCATCAATCAACAAGTGTACCAGGAGAAGTGTCGTGAGAAAATTCTTCTGCCGTTCTTAAAGAGCATCATGCGGATGAGAAGTACGTCTTTTGGCCGGACAAGGCATCTTTCCATTATGCCAAGAAGACGCTGGAGAAGCTTGAGCAGAAAAAGATACCGTACGTGCCGAACGAATGGAACCCGTCCAACTTGCCCCAGTGCCGTTCCATTGAGGATTTCGCCGGCTCCCTCAGTGCCCTAGTGTACAAAAATAATTGGCGGGCCAAGGATACGAAGCAGTTGACCACGAGGATCCGGAAGATCAACGTCATTCCCGTCCAGCGTTCTTGTGAGAACATTGCGACTAAGTTGCGTCGTACGGCTGATCAGGGCCCCTTGTCCGATGTACATTGACGATTTTTGAAGAATAAACATTATGTTTTTAATAAAAAATGCCGAATTCGATTTTTTTTGGTATATGACTGAAAAATTCTCATTTTTCATTGAACACCCGTTAATTAGATCGAAACGAATCGTCAAATTCCAAATTAGTTCATTTTAATTGATTTTTCTAGAATTTTCCGCTCTATCGTTAATCAATATGAATATTCCTTACTGCACGAATACGTAATAGGGTATGTGCCCTTGACTCAGCCTAATATGCAACAATCGATTACATTTTTCATTATAACTCATAAAGTATTTGAGATGGAAACAAAATTTAACTAGCTAAACACTTCCTAAGATATGTTTAATAAGCCATATGGTAGTATGTATCACGAAAAGCTATACAACTCGTTTTATAAAGTCAGAAACTTTCAAGGGATATGGATGTAATGTCGGTTTATGAAATTGGGTCTAATCATGGATGCAAGTTCGTCCCATTCGATTGATTTTTTATAAAATGCAATCTTCGTACGGGTGATTCAAGGCGTTCCCAGCTGTATTCGCTCTACCCAACAAACAATTTCACAAATCAAACTATACTTAAACTTCTAAGAAACACTTAAGTGATTTTTACGTATGATTTAGCGGTCATTCGACAATCAAAACATTATAATTCACTCTACACAGATTTTGTTCTTTTAATTCGTGCTAAGATAAGCCATACGAACAACATTTATCCTGAACTCAGACATTTGTATTGTAAATGTTACCAATAACAACATTTTTACTACGCTTTTCATACAACAGGCCATAGTTGGGAACATAGAAAAAAATATGTCCCTAACATTGGGTCCACCGTTTGCTTGTTAAATAATTGTTATTTTACCAATGTGATCTGTTAGTTTATAACATGTGACTATATTCAGTACTTCTTGGCTGCATTATTCGATTTATAGGTTCAATTTCGGCAAATTTAGATCATTCGAAAATCGTATAGATAATCTGTTCAGCTTAACCAGTAAAGTCATGGTGTCTTAAAAGTCAAGGAAATTGAAAATTACGCGGAAGTGAACAACTATAAATTAATAAATTATGTCGCAATTGCTTTGAAATAAATCGGGCATGCTGATGGCAACATAATTTTGTTGATTATCGAAGAAATAATGACATATTTGGTACATAGGCCGAATCAAGGAGCTAGGCTAACATTACATCCCGTTACCCTACATTCCATGATATTTACCGAAATTCAAGTAGTATAGCAAATCCTACACTGCTGCTATGGTCGAACACAAATTGAGAATATCGTGATTTGCATTTATAATACAGACTTTCACGCCGTGCAATCCCAAAGACTAACAATCCAAATGGGAATGCCACGAATTTGATAGATATTGCATTCCGACCCAACCCCTGGCTACTTTCGTACCTAGCCGAATTGTAGGGAATAACAATAAAAACCACCACTGTTGACATTTATTACACATCAAAAGTAAATCATAACGGTATGGAAAACTATCTGGCAACGAACAACGCACAGGCGAACATTGAGTAAATGCGTCGTTAAATTCTAGCATGAGAACCGTTGACTGTTTGGTTCTCAAATTATACATCGCGTCCAAAGTGATTGAATAACAGACCTCGCAAAACAATAAGGGAAAAGCCTCATCAGCATTGGAGCAAAACGATGAATAAGTATGTACATTTGAACATACCGACACACACACACGGTGTTCCGGGGCGTTCGTGAAGCGTAACAGCGATTTAAAAGTCCCGCAGAAGGCGACGGCGGCAGTCCACCTGATATGAAGCGAAAGCATGGATAAACAGTCCGGACACAATATTCTCATTACAAATGCTAAGTGCTGAAAAGCAAATGTTTCGGCCATCTGCAACGCGGTTGTTTTTAAAATAAGTCGAACAGCAGGTTGAGCCGGTATACAACAACATAGCAGATGACGCAGAGTGTGATACGAAAGTACCCTAGCGGGGAGCCCGGAAGTAGATTCAGTGTACTTTTAACATGGTTCGTTCGTGGTTCGGTTTGTTTTTCTATAGACAGTTCTATACTTTGGATGGCTGACTTGGATTAAATTAGTAAACATAAACATAAATTAAACAAGAGCGGAATGTGTAACGGTTTGACAAAACAACTCATGATAGTACTCAAACTCACCTTTATCGTGGCGTGATTGAGCATCTCCTGCCAGGCGTTATCGAACTGCCACTCGTGTGAATTGCTCATGAAGCGTTGCTCCGCCAGTGCCACCGTTTCCTTGGCCGCCGCATGGATCTCGTTCGCCCGCTGGTACTTGATCGCCGCCGCCTGACATTCCAGCTGTGCCGTTTTGGCCTTTTCCAGTGCCTCGTAGTACGGTCGTGCCTTGTCGATACAACTGCCGAGTTTCTTGGAGGATAACTTTAGCCGCCGGGTGGATTCGTTCATCAGAATTCGAAAGGTTGATTTGGCTTCCTGGAACCGAGCGGGAAGAGAAGGAAGAGAAAAATAGAGATGCAATCAATATAATGGCTTTGGATCTAATTGCAGCATCGCTCAAGAACTCGATGACGCTGTGGGAGCGAGTATTTTTTGCCGCTGAAGTGTATAGAATGTTAATGGAGGAATACAGTGTGAACAATGGGGTCACCACTTATACGTCAAACTGCTACCGACAGTCATTCACGCAATTGATTATGGATTTCCCACTTGAGCTAATAAGTACCGTGCCATCGCGGTCATACTGATAGAGAAATCTGGAAATAATGAGTTTGTTTTATGACTTGTTGACCATAAGCCCATAAATATATAGAAATAACAGGCTGTCGACACACAGTTCGCCCCAGTTTTCCCTATCAAGCCACACGAGTATCACACTCTTGACGTGAAATCCCGGTTGTCGTCAATCGACAAGATAACGCATTAACTCTTTAAAAATTGATATCGTTACATTGCTATCATCGTAGCAACGCTGTGCAAAGTTCTGAGCGTGACACATTCATGTCAAGAAACGGAATGTTGTTCATATCTCTATGTTTTTTTTTATCAGTTTGCTGGTGGTAGATTCAAAAAGTTCGCACGAAAGTTGTCTCACTAGATAAAATGTCAATAGTTAATAATTTCGATCGACTGCCCATACATAATATACAGCAAACTTGAAGATAGGGAGGAATCGTTTTTGCGGTCTAACGAAAAAAAAATCGTGCTTCACTGAACCCATCGTGGAGCCACGGAGGGCGTGATCAACAATTCATTGTTAATGCCACAACTTTACCTATCATCAACTTTTCCCATCGTGAAACGAAAAACTTGCATGGTTGAGTTTTCTATGCCAGTCTATGGATCCAAATTGGAAGCATGACATTTTTATTTTCGTGGGTGCCTTTCTGTCTCCACTCGGTGCTTCAGTTCACAGCTTGCTTGATGCGTGTAGTAACAATAAAACAATATTATAGATATGTGGAACTTGAATGGCTTTTTGGTATCATTACGAAAATGCCAGCCATATCTGCAAAATCTAGTTGGATGGCTTGAGGGTAATGGAAATAAAAGGCTGTAGGTTATTTGAAGGGGCCTCCATTAGCTCAGTCGGCAAAGGCGCAGCTACAAAGCAACACCATGCTGGAGGTGGCTAGGTTCGATTGACGGTCTGGTCAAGTAATTTTTCGTTCAGGAAAAATTTCTCGACGCACTGGGCATAGGGTAATGATTGAACTTGCCACACAACCAAAATTAATGCAAAAATGGCACCTGGCAGCAAAAGCTCCCATTCAATAACTGTGGAAGTGCATTTAGAACACTAAGTTAAGAGCCGGCAATAAACTAATTGTGAAAGCAATAAGCTTGAAACTCTAAGAAACAGGTAAAACTCTAAGAAAGAGGCAGGTCAAGACTTGCTTTATAGTAAAATCGAATCCTAGGAATTTAGCCATTTTCCATTTACAGTACAGATTTCTTGAGCGTCAATTGGTCTGCTAAAACGAAATGTAATCCTTGTATCCCGTAAATATTTGTTCATGATTAAATTTGCATAATACATTTTTTTCACTAGAAGCCATGTTCCCTACCGTACTTTACAATTTACTTCTGATGTACAGGGTGCGGAAATGTTATCCGTGTTTTTTTTTTCTCAGTGTATAGTTTGGATTTGACAGATGCTGAAATGAGTACACCTGTGGCGTATTTTACCTTGGTTCATTACAATCAAAAGCACAAAGTTTGATTTCTAGACAAAATCGTCAAAAGCTCGAAAGTAACAATTGTAAACAATGACTTAAAACGTAAATTTCCTGGTGAGCCAGGTTGATAACATCTATATCCACTACCGATGGGAAGCTAATTATTTCCTGTATCTGTTTCTGGTGCTTATTTTCGACCTTTTGACTATTTTGTCTAGATTTGACGTTCGTTCACGCGTAGTGTCACAATGAAGCCAAATCCATTATGAAGTGCGGCGATTGAGCTGTATAAGCAAGGAAACCCTCGCTAGGACATTGAAAATGCCAATACAAACAATTCGAGATGCAATAAAACTTTACAATGAGCTTGAAAATTGCTACCGAGGTATACTTCGTCAAAGGGTTATCCGAAATTCTAGACGGTCAATCCGAAAACTGGCGAAATGGTTGAAAATTGACCCCAAATCAGTGCGAAAAGAATTACGTTTTTATACGGTATGTTGCCCATACTTTAGCCTAATATGCAGCGGTCGGTTACATTATTCATTGTTACTCATAAAGTAATTTAGGTGCAAAAGATATTCAACTAGTTATTTGTTTGCGTAGATACGCTAAATAAGATGCATGTCGTTCTGAACTACGAACAGATAAACAACTAACTTAATCATGACGAAAACTCTCGGACGCTGTAGAACCCTGGATAAGTTCACATTTTGGTAAGAACACATGTACGTTTCAACAAGATTGGGCACCATCAAATGGAGCAAAAAGGACGATGCAACTCTGTATCAGACTTTTACCGAGATATTTGGTCAAAGATACATGGCCTTCCAACGCGCCTGACCTGAATTCAATATATAACTCTGTCTGGCCCTTTATTGAGACTAGAGCTTGTGCTAAGCCACACACATTGTTGGGTCATTTGAAAGCCAGTCTAACCAAAGAAAGCCTGAGATGCTATATCTATGGAGGAACTAACGTCAATTTTCGATGAATTTCCCTAATTTCCCTAACATTTTGAGGCATCGATGTAAATATTACTGTATATTTGAGTGTGTTTACATTTTCCATAAATTCATTGTTATTTAATATAATATATAAGAGGATAATATTTTCTCATCCTGTATGTCGTAGCTATAAATTGAAGCTCATAAAGTGATGAAGATAAAATCACAAGACTCAACCGAACTGCGAAAAAAATGCAGTAAATCGGAAATAACTTCTTTTCTGAATTGAATTAAATCATCCGTCAAATGAAAACAGTGCGACCAACCATGTGGATGTGCAGTAAAATATTGTGGAAAATGTTATGCTCATTTTGCAAAATTTATCGCTTCTGATGGAGAATCAATACTAGCTTATGACTTATTTTCATTCATTCATGCCTTGCTGTTATCAGCTGTACAATAGTCGTCTCTAAATCATATAACCCATAGCTGCATTTCACTAACATCACAATTCGCGTAATGCCCGAGAGTCGTTCTTGAGAACCGTTCTTTAAAAGGGTTGTCGTTTGACGACGTGCCCAGCCCAATCGACCAATATTTGAGGTGTGCAGGAGGTTCTCCTAGCAACGCATGATAAGCTTATGAAAAAAAACAATTCGCAAGAAACAACACACTTAATTCAAGTCGTATTTTGAAAATATGTCGAAAACGGGTTCTGTCTATGAACATTTTGATAAGTCATAAAATATCCTTTTCAAAACTTTTTTACGTAAAGCTCCTTTATTCTTGAAAAGCTTTAATTTGTTTTCCCATTAGTTTATAGAAAATAAACAAATGCTGGAAGGATTGCCAACACAAAAAAAATAAATTTCATTTTGATTTCATAAAAGAAATATCAGGATATCTTTTTTTCAGTATATATTTTAGCGTATTTTTATTCGATTAAAGTCTGAGATCAAACTGAAATATGTTGTAAAGGGCGATACGGTCTAAATTTGGTCAATATCAACTTGACGTATTTCTTTCAATTTTGCATTTAAAAAACCTGAACACCCCTCATTTTGAAGGTGTGTGTGTGTAGAATGTTGCTCCTATTTTGATTTTGGAATTCACTCTTCAGTTGTCAAAATGCCGTCCAAGCAAGAAGAGCAGTGTATCAAACTTTTGCTCGCGCATCGCGAAAATCCGAGCTACTCGCACGCAAAGTTGGCAAAATCGCTAAAAGTTGCCAAATCAACCGTTACAAATGTAATTAAAGTGTTTGGGGAACGTTTGTCGACAGCCAGGAAGTCTGGATCGGGGGGAAATCGAAAACCGGAAGCCGCTGAGACGACAAAGAGAGTTGCCGGTAGTTTCAAGCGAAATCCTAACCTATCTCCGAGATGCCGCAAATAAGCTGGGTGTATCGACTACAACCGTGCATCGAGCAAAAAACGAGCCGGACTATCGACTTACAAGAAGGTAGTGACTCCAAATCGCGATGATAAACCAAATACGACGGCCAAAGCGCGATCCCGGAGGCTGTACACGACGATGCTGACGAAGTTTGACTGCGTGGTAATGGACGACGAAACCTACGTCAAAGCCGACTACAAGCAGCTTCCGGGAGAGGAGTTTTATACGGCAAAAGGAAGGGGAAAGGTAGCAGATATTTTCAAGCACACGAAACTGTCAAAGTTCGCAACGAAATATTTGGTTTGGCAAGCCATCTGTACCTGTGGCTTGAAAAGCAGCATTTTCATAGCTTCCGGGACTGTCAACCAAGAAATTTACGTGAAAGAGTGTTTGAATAAACGTCTGCTGCCTTTCCTGAAGAAACACGGTTGTTCCGTGCTGTTTTGGCCGGATTTGGCATCTTGCCATTACGGTAAAAAGGCCATGGAGTGGTATGCCGCCAACAACGTGCAGGTGGTTCCCAAGGACAAGAACCCTCCCAACACGCCAGAGCTCCGCCCAATTGAGAAATACTGGGCTATTGTCAAGCGGAACCTAAAGAAGACCAAAAAAAACTGCTAAGGACGAGCAGCAGTTCAAGGCAAACTGGCTTTCTGCGGCGAAGAAGGTGGACAAGGTGGCTGTACAAAATCTGATGGCAGTGGTCAAGCGTAAGGCCCGGCAATTCGGATTTGGAAAAGCGGAAGCCTAACTGAATATTTTTCCTGAATTTTATACTAATTGAACTTGAAAAAGAAATTTAATTTGATTTTTTAAATAAACGATTTCACCGATTTACACGCGTTTTCCCTTGACCAAATTTTGACCGTATCACCCTTTATGTTTTATCGTATCTATCCCGTTTTCAAAGCTAACATATTTAGCGGTACACCCAGCTTATTTGCGGCATCTCGGAGAGATAGGTTAGGGTTTCGCTTGAAACTACCGGCAACTCTCTTTGTCGTCTCAGCGGCTTCCGGTTTTTGATTTCCCCCCGATCCAGACTTCCTGGCTGTCGACAAACGTTCCCCAAACACTTTAATTACATTTGTAACGGTTGATTTGGCAACTTTTAGCGACTTTGCCAACTTTGCGTGCGAGTAGCTCGGATTTTCGCGATGCGCGAGCAAAATTTTGATACGCTGCTCTTCTTGCTTGGACGGCATTTTGACAACTGAAGAGTGAATTCCAAAATCAAAATAGGAGCAACATTCTACACACACACACCTTCAAAATGAGGGGTGGTCATGTTTTTTAAATGCAAAATTGAAAGAAATACGTAAAGTTGATATTGACCAAATTTTGACCGTATCGCCCTTTAAAAATTATTATTTTATGACAAAAAGTGAGCGGTGGTCGCATTTTCGTCAGTGATCACATTGAAAGGTCATGTTTCAAAATGGTCCAAAACCGAGAGCCGATAACTCTCGGAAGCATACCGTGGTTTCCAGATGAGATTGGAATGAATACCTCGGAAAAGAAAAAAACCGAAGACATGTCTCAAGTAGAAGCCACAAGAAAACCTAATTGTAGTCGACAGACGATCTAGAACAATCTCAGCGAATCGTACCCGAAGGTCCCTAAAAAGTTTTCTGAGAAGCGGAAGAAACATCTTCATCGCATCATCTCTCAACTATGTCCGAGGCTTTCTCGTTGGAAATGATGATGTTCGGGAGATTGCTTGGATCTATCTGAGGAGGCAGGAAGGATTAAGATGTCCTAGCTTTCGTCGACAACGAAACCGTCTCGAGACTTGGTGGCTCGATTCCTTCGCGGTCATCAAGAGCTAAGCAAACGGTTTGCGAAAAGCGTGATCGGAGAGCTGTTGCCAACGTATGTGTTGTTTAAGGCAGAGCATGAGGCTCTTGGACGCTTAATGGACCTCGAGAAACGCGTTACATCCGAAAAGCTTCTGGCTCGTTCGACGAGGATATTTTTGAAGGTTAGTTCTTAGCGCTTTTCACAGCAAAGTGGCATTTGAAAGTACCGATTGATCGGAATGAATCTTTCCTCACATTTGAGTCCGAAGGTTGTTGAAATTTGCTTTCAAAAAGGCATAAGATTTTCTGCCACCGAATGCAACCAATCTGACACAAATGTTCTAAGAATGCATCAATTCCAAAAAGTAGTTTCGATCACAAGTCGCAATCGTATGTCAGTCTTCAGGAAGTGTGGAATCGTACCATGGAACCCCGTTGAACTTGTTAGTCAACTGCCTACTGAGGACGTGAACATCGATTTGGTTGCGGATTCGGTCAAGGGGGTCCTGAAACCGAACCGCAACTTCAGCATCGAATCTTTATTAAATGACTAAATTCAATAAATTTCATAAAGTAGCCGCCTCAAAGTCTAACAACCAATTTTCACTCACTATATGAAAAATAGTTTTGTTTTTCAATCAATTGCAGTCAAATTTTGTACAAATATTTGCTACATATCCACATTAATCCACGTTACTAAAATCCATTAATTATTCAAGCTGTTACAATCTCTCAAAGTTGAGAAGCCCCGCACGATTGTAATCAAGTGGATTGTTCCGGAAACTTCCCTGGACATATGGTATGATTGTGCTTGCCACACAATATACAAATTCATGTATTGGTGCTGGCAGAGCAAGCTCTCATAAATAAATGTGAAAGTGCGCTTAGAACACTAAGTTGAGAAGCAGACAAAAGCTCGTTTAATGAGCGTAAAGAAAGCCAGGAAGAAGAAGAAGAAGCTTAACCCACCCACTAACAAGTCCTCAATTAGCTTAGTTGGTAGTTGCGATGATAAACTTGAAGTAAAACATGATCAACAGATCTGCTGATCTTCAAAGTCCGATACTTTCGTAATACAATTATATTAAAATAGTTTAAGCTAAGTATAATAATCGATAAAGTTGAAACTGAAAAATCAATTCACTATCGAAATCGTTACTTCTTTTATTCTTGACAGTTGATGGAAAACTGTGTTAAAACGTATCCAAGTGAACAAAAAGTATTCTTACTAACATCCATGCTTCCATACAGCCGTTAGATTGCGACTGTCGGCAAAAAACACGAAACCTATTTCTCATGGCAGGAAGTGGTACTTAACTGCACCGAGTAGCATAATTGCCATCATCTTCGTGTTTTATCGCCTAGTTTATAGACGTAGTCATTTCAACGATGTAAATCGTTGCTTCAACGTGCTTAGAGGTGGCCTTTTCCAAAGCCCATGGGTTTCAGTCTGTGGAAAAATCGATGAGTAATATTCGTATTTCTATGAGGCTAAAAAAAGAAGCGTTTTGGTTGAACATGTTTGCAGCTCACAATTATTGCCGTCCGTCTGAGCCGGCAAGAAGAATCCTGTCAGTTCTTCAGTTTGCTCAAACTATTCCGACAGACCTTAAGCCACCACTTCGGATTTCTTCTTAACTAAACAAGGTGCTACGGCGGTGATTACGTAATTAAATTCCATAATCGTATTTTCCCATCTAAGAAATGACTCTCCCTCTCGTCGGATCCTTGCAGAAAAGAAACTCCGAACCGCATCGAACAAAACCCAAACAAGAAGATTATTCCTGCTGCTGGTTGTGCATGTTCAGCGGAATACCCATCTCTCAGCAAATGATCTGATTTGAAGATTATTATTATGGCAAACAACCCTGAGTTGGAGGTTCGTGATGAGAACAAGCGAAGAAAAAACGAGATTGTAATCTAATTTCTTAACCGGTGGAGTGTAATTTCGTATGCATAATATGGCCAGGGGGCACGTTCACACAATAGACGGAGCTTACCGGCTGCAAGATGGAAGGTGTCGGCGAAGGAGGACGGTAGTTCCGTGCGAAAACCAGCCTTACAAGTGTACACTTCTCAAACTAGAGCTGTTGCATGTGTTATACTCAGAATGGCGGGCAGAGGAAAGAAATGTGGGAAAAGCCAACGGAACACTTAAAATCGGACTTGTGGCATCATGGAAATGAGAATTTCACACGCTTCGCACGGAGGGCTTCTTAATGGTGCTCAAGAACACTCTGCCAACCTTGACCAATGGTTGTTGTATAATGGGTTTTCGGTAGTTGCGAAAGGGGAGCCATGAGGATGTGCGGGTAGGGCAGGGAACAGGTATACCTCGATTAGACACAATTCGCGAATGGATACATAAAAATCGTCGCAGTATACCATATTATTTTACATATGACAGTTCATATACAGTAACGCCGAAACATCTTGTAGTGGGCTCAGTTTTGCTTGATTTGTCGTTCTTGAGAAATCGGCGATAAAATTATACTGTGTCGTATGTATAGAATTGCTGTATACCTGTAATCAGCAGTTCTGAGAAAGAATGTTCTTCCAAGAACAGTCGTTACGAATAAGCCCTTTCCTCTATATTCAGATAGACATAAGATAAGCAGACCGTGACCTTTCTAAAGGTGAGAGAATATGGCATTGACTAAATGTGTGTGTGTGCTACCTTAAGATGCGAGAAGTTGAGTAAAATGATTTAGCTAGTAAGTGCTCGTAGGAAGATTTATGCTCATGCAACGAGAGTCGCAGCTGTTCTCAGGTAAGTTTAGTTACTTTAAGCCTGTACAAGTTAAATTTCGAACACCAAAATGTACGGGCGTACGGCAAATCCTGACTTGTCAATACGGGACCTTGCAAAAACATTGGATTTGCCTAAATCCACTGTTCACGATATGCTCAAATCATTTTCGGAACGTTTGACGGTGGAAAAGAAACCGAGAAGTGACAAAAACATTGGACGCGCTGATCCTGTCATGGAAAGGTTAAAAGGGTATTAACGAAAAACCCAAATCTCTCAATTCGAACGGTGGCTCATAAAATAGGGATGTTGCCTGGTTTGGTCCAAAAATCAAAACAACGTTTGGGACTTCAGTCGTATAAAGTAAAAACAGATCCAAATCGCAACGACAAACGGACTTGGCAGCAAAATCACGGGCTCGACTTTTGTACTGCGAATATTTGACGAAGTTTTTATGCGTTGTTTTGGACAATGAAACTTATGTCCTGGTGGATTTCAAGCAGCTTCCAGGGCTGGCTTTTTATTCTTCTATGGCCAGAAATGCTACAGCTGAGCATTTCAGAACGAAGAAGGCATCGAAATTTCTTAAAAAATACCTTGTGTGGCAAAAAGAGAAAATCTTTCGTCACTACAGGCACACTCAAACAAGGAGATCTATCAGAAAGAGTGTCTGCTGAAGCGATTGCTACCCTTCATCAAAAGTCACAAAGAAAAACCTTTGTTCTGGCCCGATTTGGCATCATGCCACTCTGCTAAAACTGTGATAGAGTGGTACCAAGCAAATCAAGTGAACATTATACCAAAGAACCTCAAACCAGCCAAATTGCCCAGAGCTACGACCAATCGAGAGATATTGGGCTCTGATGAAGCGGAAGCTTTCTGGAAAGAAGCAAGGAATCAAAGACATCAAACACTTCCAGCAAATTTGGACAAAGGCGGCTTCTACGATTTCTGAAGAGTCTGTACAAACCCTAATGGACGGAGTTAAGCGCATAGTTCGAAAATTTTATGCAAATACCGAATAACTGTGTTTTGTCTTCACGAATTGTTAAAACACATCCCATGAATCTGAAACAAGCAACTACGACGGATAAATAATGCGAAATTTATGTTTTATTCGTGTTTTGAGGTGTCCGGATTATTGCGGATACAGACATTACTCCAAATGCTCTTGACAATCGTATACGTTGATCTACGGTATGGGACATTGCTCGGGACTTGAAGGTTTGTACGGTTGATTCTTTGTTACTTCTTGCCACTAAGTTTGAAGTTTGTATCTTTGTTCTTTCAATGTTGTACATGGAATGAAATTTCCACTTGTTTATTTTGCAACGGCCACCTACGCTCGCTCGTTCGTTCCGTTGTTAGAGGTAACACGTATGTTTCGTCATCTACTATGATACAAGCCAATGCACAGTGGTCCAGGAAGCTTCTTTAGGTGGGCATGGGGTTTTCAATGGAAATTTGTGGTATTAGAGCTTTGGTTACTTCTGAGAACTTGTTGCAAACTTATTGTACTACAATTTGTATGATTTTTTTTTTTCTTGCATTAAACACAAGAGTGGTGTAAACTTAAATTTTTTTCTGAGCCAATATCGTGAGATGGTATGTTTAGCAAGGATTTAGAAATTGTTATTATAAAAACTTATATATATATATATGTTATTATGAAAACTTTGTAGAACATATTTTTTGTCTAGCTTCAAAGCCTACTGCGATAATTCCGAATTTTAGTAAATAATTGTTTTTCGACTAAAAGTCATTCATTTATAAATTTTACCAGCTTGCTATGTTCTACAAACTTGTTTGTTTAGACATTTTCTACAATGTTGCTGAATTCACTATAGTTGTATTTCTTCTTGTTTTCATTTTATAGTAAATTTTCAGTTAAATTTACGCCATACTATAGGCCTCACAACATGAAATAGAGCACCTGAAAAAAATGTGAGATGATGATATTTTTCTATCTTTTTTAAAGTTACTTTCTGTAACATACAGTTTTCAATAAAAACATACATCAGGAGCTCAAATAGAATCAAAACACACAGCAATCATGGCTATCTCTGTTCAGTATATGACAATTACCACGTGTTTTCATAGAAAAACGCTTAATAGGATATTAGTTAATTTTTATTAAGTTTCGAGCTTCTTCAGGTAAATCAAACTGTGTCTCACACGATTTGTACGTCTGTTGATAAGTGAGATTAAGGGATCGAGGGTGAGAAGAAGCCATTTGAAAACGTCGTCCAAGCTGACAATACGGTTGAGCTTTGCATGTCGTTCCCAAAATTTCTTTATGCACTTGTTCCTCGTTTCCTGGGCTTCCTCACTCAGCATCCCTAAAGGCAGCGCAGCAATCCTGATAATATCGCTACCGTGTAATAGTAGCTTATGCACTGTAGGGGAAAGCACATGCCAATCGTACAATCCACGATAAATCCTGAATGTATCTTGATCAAATTGTCCAAAAGCTTCTGCTTCAATTTCTCGGTTCAGGTTGACGACTTTTAGAAGAATTGAGAATTTCGTTAATAGGTTTTTATCGAGCCCTGTGATTTCGACAACTGCATTTATTTCGCTAAAAAATCGGCGAGCTGTGTTTCCATCATTTGAATTGCCTCCTCTGGAAGAAGCTCATTGAGTCTTAATCCCAACCTTTCTAGACATTTGGCGGTTCTTCAAGATCACATTGTCCTTACTGACACGCCACGAAGACTTAGGCAACACCAACCTATAGCTGATATTCAACAATAGCTCCATGGTTCGTATCTGAGCGTCATTAAGAGAAAACACATGCTTCAATATAGCTGGGGCACTACATGTTTGGTCTTCATAAGAGTCATTCAATCGCTTTACCGACCGCAACCAGATGTTACATTGTTGTGAATAGTTGTCCCTGTCACGTCATTAAGCACCTTCGTATCAACCATTGACAAAACAAGCTTCGCTGAAATCTCCACGCTTACAGAAGAAGTTTTCAAATGGCTTCTTCTCACCCTCGATCATACCATTCCAGGACGGATTTCACACAGTGATAAGAGGCCAAAACAGAGATGGAGAGTCGGGGCCTCTGATAAACGGTAGCCGCTTTTGCAGACATTCGTTCTGGTACACATCCTTATTCATAGTGCCAATAGAGATGAAACTTTTGGATTTTCGACCACAACTACATATGGCCTGCCAAATTAATTAAATGTTTGGGTATTTGAACACTTTCTTGTTCTGGTAATGCTCGACAACGGCATTGCGGTATAAAAAGCTAGACCCAAAAGCTGATTCAAGTCTACGAGGACGTATTTTTTGTCGTCTATATGATACAAGAATGTTTGCAAAAAATTGGTGTAAAGGTCCTTAGCACGTCTTTTTGCAGTGCTTGTCATCACGGTTGGGGACCTTTTTCACTTTGTACGCTATCAGTCCTTGCCTCTGCTTCACTATATGTACGTGTGATTTCCAACTTTGCGAGCCACATTTCGCACGGAAGATTGGGATTTTTCTCAATAATGGCTGCCACCTTCTTGTCTTCCATTTGTCGGGAGGATACTTTTCTATTTGTTCCACTTCCAACCTACCGATCCACGGTCAAGCGCTGAACAAATGATTTACAAACACAAAACACAGTTTAGAAGAAAAATTAGTAATCTCCATTTAATTCCAACTACCTTTGCTTATCTTCGACAGATACGCGTATTTCGTCTACAATGTGCAGACTTCTTCAGTGTCTCGTACTAATAACTCGAGTCGAGCTATTAGTACGAGACACTGAAGTCTGCATATGAGACGAAATACGCGTTGTCTGTCGAAGATAAGCAAGGTAGTTGGAATTAAATGGAGATTACTAATTTTTCTTCTAAATTATAGTTACAAGTATTCCACTAAACAGCTCAAACCCTCTAGGATACAAAACACAGTATTTTTCGGTAGTTTTAGTTTCTTGGTAAGATCGGGTAATAAATTCGGATTTTGCTGCCATTCGTACAAAATACATTTGCGCATTTCCACTTGATTCGACGCCATTTTACTGAATGTAACAATAATGTAAACATGTTGTACCATGAAATAAGTAGGAGAGCTGTCATATAAGTAGAACGTTTCAGCGATCCGTGTAATAATTTAAAATCTACGTCGAAAGAAAAGTGTCCGAAATTTAACGTAGACAGGTCTTATGTGGCTTGTATTTACACATACTCAAAAACATCGACACGTGAAACGTACGTAATTTTCGTTCACTGCTAAAACCAGTAATAAACATATGGTATTCACGTAAGTTCTACGTCATTTTCACGTAAATTCACATTCTACGTGAAAATCACATAAATGTTGTGGCACGTAATGTTTACCTGATTTTACTGATGAAAATTTGGTTACGTGTTCAGATGGAAGTTACGTGAAATTTCATGTGAAAACAACGTGTCGATTTTTTGAGTGCAGTTTGAAAGAAACACGTAATTTTCTGCACATAAATGGAATGCTAGATTTGCCTCAAGTTCATGGGATGTTTCTTCTAAATTTAAGTCAGATAACGCCTGAATCTAGTCTATTGTATGAAAGATTGCTAACGATTTTGTCAATTACGCTTGCTTTGGCTTACGGGTCTGTTGAAATTCATTATTTTTTTCTGTGTATTTCAATGAGTGGAATCACACTACCCTCCGCGTTATTTGTAAAATTCCCGTTATTGCATCTTTGCTGAAGCTTCAACGTGTTAACCTTGTGCCTCTCCATCCATCACGGGATCAATCTGCGAAGTGTTAATATGCTATATTGCATACAGCTTCGAACTGGTTATTCAACTATATGAAGACCACCATGCTGTGTATTTGTTCATTTATAGTGCCACCGAGTTTCATCTGATGCATGCTAATTGATCTACACTGTTGAACGCAAAAGCGGATGATTCCATTCTCCTCACAGAGGATTCACACGCCCTGATCTTTTGCACACCCCGCACGGCTCACTATAATGAAACCGGTTTATGTGACGCATATACTAAAGGCACATACACGTCATTAATAGTGCTGGATTTGCGTCTGTACTATGATGCCGGCGATAATGCCAGTTAATTATATACTGATTACCCATCAAATTAATGCATAGTGAATTATATTTGCCTTTTCTTTCGCGGCTCTTCTCCGCTACACCCACATAATCATCGCTCAAACCTGCACGTGGAATGAAAGCGCCTGTCGGTGTCATCCCATATCATGCTTGAAAGTCACAAAAGAGCTGCGAGATATTCAAGTTTCCTATTGTTTCGCTCAATGCTAAATGGGTATTCATTATGCATGAATCAGCAGTATCGAAAAGAAGTTCATCCGAAATATATGTCAAAGTTTTGTCATGAAACATCAGCAGGGAGGCTGCGCCGTCGGAGATATCTGAGACCGCACGATGAAACGATGCATAATGATAAACATTGACGTTGATTCATGATGCTATTCGTTCCCGAGGGCGTTGGAGCGTGGGAACATAAACATGCAAAAATCGTTCTCGATTCTGTTTTGTTCGTTCTCGATGTTTTGCGGTTTTCCCCTATACCGTAGGGCTCTGTGACTTTACAATGTGTTGCGCTTTTGCATGGAACTTACCTAATTTTTACAATTTAATTTGGCTGCCCTCCCGTCCAATAACAAAGAAGGGCTGCAATCGCAAGCAACCTTGCCGGCTAATAGTTCGCCGGGGACGATGAAAATACCTTCACGAATAGAAAGAAGAAAAAAAAACGTTTTCCACATCAGCGAGTCTTCGGTGAGCTCACGCGGGGCGGCAGCATTTTGCGATTTTGTGGCATTTCCATAGCATAGCAGTACTTTAGCACACCAGCATTGCCCACCGAAGCACCGTAGATATGAAACTATAGTATTCAAATTATCTTAGCCGTGTACGACTTCTACATGTAGGTTCCAAACCCAGACGCCTTGCCACAGGCTTAAGTGAGCTATTTAAATGCAATGCAATTTTTAACGAAGCACGATTGTAGTTCGCCTGGTAGCGATTGTTCTCTCCGTTTCGGTGGAAGAAAGGCAAAGGGAAAACTTTTCCCTACCGTCAGCGGTGGTGTTTTTCGATAGAGGTATGTTGAAGGAAGGTTGAAAAAGAAAAAGCGTTTCACATGCCATCTCGCGTCAGTGACTTCGTTACATGTTGTCCGTTCAAAATAATGATTTGAAGAACAACTTCCGCGAAGAGATGTACAGCGCTTGCAAACGGGAAGGGGTGTGAACGTGTGCAGTTTGCACTGTCTTGGACTATTGTTGATTTTTTTTATTGTTGTTTGGAGTGGTGAATTATTGCGTTAAAACATCTGATGCTGATTGATTGGTTCGCATTTTCATGCAAGAGTAGGTTTTACTGCTGCAACAACTGCTGGGCGTTTCAAACCGAATTTCATGCTCGAGTTTCGCGATATTGAATCAATTAAATGTATCTATATCAAGATGTTGCACAGATGTTTCCAAGCAGATTTAGAAATGTTTCTTAAATTATATTGAAAATAGACTGACCTGGTGAAATAATGTAACTCAGCTTTTAATTAAGAACAAATAATTTTTTCCACAATTCCATATGTAACATTCGATTTGAAAACGAATCACAAATAAATTAATGATATATGATCGAAAATCTACCTCCTGTTCGTAAGTCCTTTATCATTTTACGTTTCTCTCAAGCAGGTTGTCGATTAGTAGCGAACCGTTCACATTTTCATCTCTCCTTTTTCGCCGATAATTCATTATCCTTTCTCTTGCATTTGCGAAAATATCGCTCTCCAAAATTCAACGAAAATATTTTTTCATGCCCCTTTTTCACTGAAAGCATGCTACGTACACTCTGTAACAAAAAGCCGAGCAAAATTTTGCTTCCGTAAAATGCCATGTTCAAACTAGTATAACTGTGTCAATTGGCAATATTTTAGCTGAAACTTTTACAACACTATAAACAATCCTTATGACCTTATGTGGTCAATGTTTAATGTTGATAAGATTTATAAATTTGAAGTTTTCATTACATATGTGAAAAAAGTCATTTCAAAAATCCATATTTCTGTGAAAAATTTAGATAACATATTTTAAATTTCACCATAGCCTAAAAAGACGTGGGAAATAATGTGAACGAAATTTGAACTGTTTCCATAAAATGGAGGTTATGGTGAGATTTAGAATATGCTATCTAAATTTTTCACAAAAATACGGGTTTTTGAAATTGGTATGTCCAAAAATTACTTTTTTCACATATGTTATAAAAACGTCAAATTCGTAGATTTTAGCAACACTAAATTTTGGCCACATGAATTCTTCATATAGTTTATAGTGCTGTAGAATTTTCAGCCAAAAATAATCATTGACAAAGTTACAGTAGGTTGAACATGGCGTTTTCTGGAAGCAAAATTTTGCTCGGCTTTTTTTTTTTGCTACTGAGTGTAGATCTTATACGCGGAGCAAAACCGAGGAGCAAAAAACGAGGAGTCACAACATTGGCTTTTCATCGAATTATAACGTCAGAACAAAAGAAGCATGATGACTGGTGCATTTTCAGGTGTCAAAAAGTAAGTGAAAAATAATTATCGGCATCTAGGATTCACTGAAAAAAGAAACGATTTAACAGCTACTCATGCTCTCCGAAAATTATAAATTGACGTTGCTTTTCTCCCGAAAACGTGAGCGTATAATAGTCTCTCGCTTATCACATTCTCATCTGTTTCTCCAAGCGAGTGAAAAAGGACGTTTCTTTTCTCAAGTAGGTGAAAATTTCGGTCTCTGGTCGAAAGCCATGAGGCCGAGTTTAGGAAAGTACGAGTCTTCTACTATTTAACTTAATATTTCATGGAATCTTTGGTAATCCACTAAAATAGGAGATTACTCCTCCTTTGAACAGTTCTTTCTAAATTCCATACTTTCAATTCACTAATACACTATGTGGAAGATTGAATTATTTATTTCTTGAAATCTGCTACTAGATATGAAACCAATGAACTTTCATACCTTCTATCCATAATGCAGCATTTAGCAGATCTTTTAATTACAATACTTTCATTCTGCCACCATGCCTTGTGGAAGATTTATTAGTTAGTATCTTGAATCTTGAAAACATTTTTGACATAAATTTTAATGGAAGATTTCTTCTTCTTGAAATTATAATCTGTTCTGTTTTGTTATTAACTCGTCCTCTGCTAACAATTAATGTTAGAACTTAGTATTTTTAATTTTTTTTTCGAATTTGAAGCAATGTGCTATCATGGGAGATTTTTTCTTACAATCATGAGCAATTCCACAGCTTCCAAATTCATAAACCTGCAATACGAAAATTTTACTTGATATTTTCTGACATAAAACAGTCGCAGAATTTCGGCAGCACCCTCTCAGTATCCAAGGAAACTTTGTGGGTGTGTAGACTGTGTCTTTTGAAGCAACTTTGCATACTTCGTTTTTTAAAAATTATCTAGACTGCCTCTTGAAAAGGGCCTAAGTTTTTTGGTCAATTTTTTTTGATTCAACATAACTTAAAAATGAAAAAGGGATGTATGAGTGACGTCTAAAAAATCGTTTTAATTTTCTGAAATGAAAAAATTGTAAAAATTTTAAAAACGATTCTTACACGCTAAAAATATATTTTAAAATTTGAAGTCAATTTGCAAAAAATGGCTATCATTGAATTGGACGATTTTTTTTTTCGATAAAGGCAATATAATTGTCTAAAAGTTCGCCATACATTGCAAGATGGGAACTTTTAAGGAAAAAATGTTTTTCTAACAACAAATTTTTCATGTTAACATAACTCAAAAAGGACAAGAATTGCAAAAAACGTAATGTATGAGTGCCTTTAAAAAATTGTCTTAATCTTTATAAAAAGAAATTATAAAAATTGTAAAATGGATTCTTACACGTTAAAAAAAAATCTACAATTTAAAGTCGATTTGTAAAAAATGGCTATCTTAGACTTGGACATTTTTTTTAATAAAGGCAATAGAAGTGTCTAAAAGTTCGCCACAACAATTATATTGCCTTCATTAAGAAAACAAAATCGGCCAATTCTAAGAAAGTCATTTTTTTTGCAAATTAACCTAAAATTTATAAAAAAATTTAAAGACATTAAATTTTTTTAAAGTTTTGTTCATAAGTCACCCATATCTCACTTTTTCGTTAGTCTTGTCCTTTTTGAGTTATGTTGATTAAAAGAAACTTACATGTCTTTTTGAAGATTGAACTTAGGTGCTCCGTTATCTATGAGACAAAAAATCAACAAATTGTCATATCATTCAATCTTCTTCTTTCAATAATAATCAATTTTTTAAATTTCAAAACGTTTGATCCGCTAACATGTCTCGATGAAGTTTCTTCCACTTTTGAAGTCAGAATAGAAGCAAACAGAAACAAATAAATGAACAATGAGTCATTCAGCCCCATTCGGCTTAATAGCGTTCGGCCTAATGGCGTTTACCCATATGGCACTTTTCCTAATGACCCGTCACCTTAATGATCGCTTGTAAAATCAATTTGTGCTCTGAGGCTCTCTCCAAGGGGGCTACCCCGTTTGGCATAAATTCATATGGTATAAAGTCATAAAAAGCATAGTTCCATTGG